>JAQQZX010000018.1:8902290-8924910 GCA_030068355.1 Notoglanidium maculatum | reverse complement strand
TTTAACAACCTGTTAAAAATACACCAGAATGCAGGAAATGGCATCTAATTCATTAAAAAATGTATGGGGGAGGACCCCCACACTCCCCGAAAGTGTGTCCCCCACATTCAAAATGCTTCTGACGCCCCTGCAGTGTACAAACATTAATGTTATATTAATACATCTCCTCTCTCTCACTCTCTCTCTTTCACTCTCTTTTCACTCTCTCTTCTCTCCCTTATCTCTTTCAGGAGGTTTTACCTGACAGGAAGCGAGTAACCACACGCAGTTTCCTACCTATTCAGCCAGTAGACACAGACACTGGACACAACTTCACCTGTGTTGCCGCCAATCTGGCTGTGCCACTGGGCAAACGAACCAGTGTCACACTCAACGTTCACCGTGAGTCTCTGTGTGGTTGTGTGTGTATGTGTGTGTGTTCTTTTTCTCAGTGATGAAGTACTCCAGGAATCAAATTAAGGAATTAAATATAACAGGTTTCCTTATTTTTGTTTAATTCTTTCTCTTTTTCTTTGCAGATGCTCCCACAGTTTTATTATCAATTGAACCTCGTTCAGTTCTAGAGGGAGAGAGAGTAACATTTACATGCCAAGCTACTGCCAACCCTCCCATTATGGGCTATAGGTATGTGTGTTTGGATTGTATGTGGCTAAATGTGGAGAACTCCTGAAGGGAGTGAGGCAGAGTGTCAAATGACTGTGTGTTATAGGTGGGCTAAAGGTGGAGTAATCCTGGAGGGCGCGAGAGAGAGTGTGTTCGTGACTACAGCTGATCACTCATTCTTCACTGAGCCCGTTTCCTGCCAGGTGTTCAACGCTGTGGGCAGCACCAACGTCAGCATTTTGGTGGATGTACACTGTACGAATCTCTCTCTATAAACTTCAATCCAGCCCTTCATCCATCTATCCATCTACCTATTTCATCTGTTCTGCCCATGTTTCCATTTATCAGATAATTCACCCATACTATTCTACAGCCATGCTATTCTCTAGATATTTTTTATCTGTCTGGCTCTTACGGAAGTAGCACACTTACCTATAATGCAGCTTCATGATATTGTTGCTGAAATACATTACAGGCCAGGAGTTTGGGCCCACCCTCAGATTAAAAATAAATAAACAATGCAACACTTTGTCAAACTTGTATTACAAAAAAATATTAGAAATACGTAAAACAAATGTAACTGACTGGTTTTCAATATTTTATAGCCTGTAGTAACACATTTTAGTCACAAAGGCTGATTTTAAAGAAGACATATCAGTTCTGTCTTTAGTGCATTGACATTCACTTTGTGTTGTAATTCTATTTACTAATTTCAGAATTTGATTGGCTCTTGGCCTCTCTTGATTGTGTCTTACTTAAGCAAATGATGGCCACCTGTCTGCCTTGTCCCAGATCAGTTTAGGAGAGGTTTAATGTACTGTTTGCTCCTTGTTTCAAACTTCTGTTGTACTGTGTCACAACTGATAAGTCAGAATTTTTGTTTATGTCAGGAGGAGGATGGGGTTAAGGGCAAGCACAAAATGTGTTGTTTACACAGTGAAACATGGAGGTGGATTGGTGATGTTATGGGTTTTTTTGGGGGTGGGTGGGGACTTAGTCCAAATTAAAGGAATAATGAAAAAAGAAAAGTATCACTCAATTCTTCAGCATCACACAATTCATTCAGTTTTACATAAGATTGGACAAAATTTTATTCTTCTCAGGATAATGATCCTGCTTTTGAAAGCATTTTTCAAAATTGTGCCAAAATTATATCCAGTCCAAAGATAGCAAAAAGTTTTGAGAATTATGTTTTGGCCTCCCCACTCTCTAGATCTTTCTCCCATTGAGCTGGCATGGGATGAGCTAGACTGACAAGTTTGAAATGATTGTCCAGCAAATGAGACAGAACTGTTTGCATGCTTGCAAAAGGTGTTGGGAAGGTTTGGACACAAGTTATTTCAAGAAATAACTTGAAGAAAATTTCAATAAATAACTTGCAATAAATCTGTGCTGTTGTGATAAAGGCAAAGAGTAGTCATTTTGATGAAACTCGTACTTCTCCTGTTTACACTTGGTTTTAAAATGTCTTGAGCATTTAGATCACAAATGGACTGCCGAGTCACATTCCCATTTACACCTGTGGTCCACGTTACCAAAAGGTTAACACTTTTGCTCAAATTTCATTACTGCCTACATCACTTCCGCTAGAAGGTCAAAGGGCCCTGCGCAAAATTATATTAAAATGTTAACCGTGCAACATACCTTCATTATTTTCTTGCACTCCAACCACGTACATCGGTGCTCCTCTCCATTTTTTTCTAACACGTTGCACTGTTACCAAAACATCCTCCATCATCCAGCAATAATGACATATTTTATTGTTTCGTCCGTGTTGGGGACGTATCGGGACTCATTAGTGTTTACACTACAGAAGGTATGTAATCAGATGCGTCCCAGACCACCTCGGCAAGTGGTTTGTGCGAATGCATCATGAATGCATCTTGGAGGTCATTTACACTTTTGTTTAGCACTATCCAGTTGTGATCAGATTGTGCAAGACGCATTTTAATACCAAGTGTAAACGGGGTCTTGGGCACTCATTAAATTACAAAAATTAAAATGTATATTGTTAAATTACACTTCAAAACCAGTCAGTTACATTTGTATGTATTTCTACTTTTAAGTATTTCTAATATTTTCTTATCTCAGAACCAGAATAAGTTGAGTAAGTGGCATATGACAGAATAAAAATTTCCTTGAATCTCATATACATTTACATTTATAGCATAAAAAAGATGCCCTTATCCAAAGTGACTTATGTAAGTGCTTTGAAGTCTCTATCCGTCAATACATTCTGATCCTGCTTCAGTAGTACCCAAGCTATAAATACCATCTGTCTAAAACTCTTTTGGCAGTTGGTACAGTGAGAAATCATGCAGAAAGATTTTTTTGGAGTTACAGTAGTCCAGTCACAAGATGACAAGGGAATGAACAAGTACTTGAGTGGCCTCTATGGAAAGAAATGGATGAATCCTTCTAATTGAAATATTGATTAATATATTGACATATTGATGACATATTGGAGAAATTGACATGAGCAAGAAAAGTTAGCAATATGAGAAGAAAAGGACAGTTGATGGTCCACAGTTGTCCCAAGGTTACATGCAGTGACCAAGGGAGGGATCAGAGGAGATCACAATATCCTGATGGGGTCATGATAAGCTGGGATAATAACAGTTCAGTTTTGCTGAGGTCAGCTGATAAGCTACCATCCATGATGAGATATCTGTGAGATATGCATAGATCCGGGTGGAAACATGAGTGTCTGATGAAGGACAGGAAAGGAGAGGATAAGTTGAGTGTCGTCGGCATAGCAGTGGAATGAGAACCCATGTGAGGACATGATCTCACTGCGAGATCTAGCATAGAAGGAGAACAGAAGAGGACCAAGTACTGAGCCCTGAGGAACATCAGTGGTGAGCCTGCAGGGAGCAGATGTGGATCCCTTCCATGTCACCTGATATGACTGACATTCTAGGTAGGAAGCAAGCCATTGCCATGCTGAACCATGAATTCCTAGACTCATAAGAATGGACAAGAGAGTCTTGTGGTTGACTTTAAAACACTACTGAAAGGTCACCAAGGATGAGGACTGATTATAGTTTTGTGGATCTAGCAGCATGTAGCATCTCAGTGACAACCAAAAGGGCAGTCTCAGTGGAATGTGCTGCTTTGAAGCCAGATTGATTAGGATCCTAGAGGTTGTTCTGTGAGAGATAGAAAGACAGTCGATTGTAGACTGTGTTCAAGGATTTTAGAAAAAAATAGAGAAGTGATGCCGGTTGGTAGTTTCTGATGTCTGAGGGATCCAAAGTGTTTTTTTTCAGGATGAGAATAACCCTGGCTCTTTTGAATGCAATTAGTACATGACCAGATGTTATGGAGCTATAGATGATATTGGTGAAGGGGAGAAGGTCTTGAGATATGGTTTGGAGCACTGTGACCTCATTTAAAAATTGTAGTATTCTTGGTTAGCATATGAGACAAAACCGGCTAATTTCTAAAAAGTTTTTGCTTCTAAAGGTATATACCAACCCATTTACCAATATTGCTTTAATGAAATGATGAAATACAAGTTATGAAATGGTTGCTGTGGCATGTACATTACATTAGTATTTGAACCATAAAATAGCAAAAGAACATGCTATGTGACCTCTTTGTCACAATAAGAAAAATGATAATGAGCTACTCATTTAATTTAACTGATTCATTTATTTTGAATCAATACATTTTCTCTTTTTCTATTCAAAGCATATTTAAACAAATGTAAACAAAAATATTTTCAAATCAATCATTAATAAAAATGTATTCTGAAACAATTTTTGCAATTCAGTACTGAAATTGTACTTTGGCTTTATGTAATGTGCTTTATTCTGTAAATAAACAAGCAAGATTTTACTATCCTTTTTATACTATTTCATTGTCATTTTAATTACTTGTAGTATGGATACAAAGAAATGATAGAATGTTCTGGATGCACTCAAGATTATCGAATCATAAACCATGTAGTCAATCCAGGCTGTTCTCAGGTTGGTCTGCCTAGTCTTATAGTCATGGATGATTGCTCTATTGATCAGTAGCTGGCGCTTTGATCCTCTGGTGTTTGTTCCAATTCCTTTTTGAGCTTTGCTCACGTACTGACTCATGTGTCTGCCTAGCTTCTTTGCTATGATGCATGAGAGGAGATTTCATGTTGTGGAGAGGCAGGTTATTGACCTGTAGTTGAATGGTAGTGTACCCTTCTGGGGATCTTTCATGATCAGGATTGTCCTACCCTGCGTTAGCCAGTCTGGGTGAGTGCTTGTTTTTAGCAGCTCACTCATTTGTGCTGCCAGGTGGTCATGGAATGCTGTTAGCTTCTATAACCCCAGATTGGAAGCACTACAGGTGATGGAAATAAAGAGCAAGGAAGAGCAGGACAGAATGCAGGTGCGGTTTAGTCTTTATATTAAAAGCACAATAGAAAAGAATTCCACTAAATCGAAAGGCAGAGACAATAACCAAAACAGGCAGGGTTCAAGTGAACAGCAGACAGGTTGTCAGGGTGGAGACGTGAAAGAGCATCAGCTTTGGAGTTGGATCTGTGGATGTATGAAACCGTGCAATTAAATCTTGTGAAGAATAGGGCCCAAAGGACTTGTCTTGAGTTTATACTCTTGACTGTGTGAAGGTAATCTAGATTTTTATGGTCAGTCAGCACCATGAATGGATGTGTTGCACCCTCCAGCCAGTTTCTAGCAATTCCCGGTAGCCGACATTGTAATTACTTTCAATAGTAGTAGAGTTTCTTGGAGAAATAGGCCACTGGGTATAGTTTTGGTTTCTCACAGAAGTGCTGTGATAGGACGGCACCTACCCCAGTTTCAGAGGCATCTACCTCAACAACGGTTAGTCTGTCAGGGTCAGGGTGATGCAGGATAGGTGCTGTAGTGAAAGCTTTCTTAAGTTTCTTGAATGCGGCTTGTGCAGAATCATTCCACTGGAGTTTTTTTGTTCCCTTTTTTAACAGTGCCATCTGCCGCTGTACTGAAGGCTTTGATGAATCACCGGTAGAAATTTGCAAAGGCTAAGAATCTCTGGAGATCCTTAATAGTGGGTGTAGTGGGCCATTCCATTACCTCTTTAACAAAGATGATTCTCTCTGAACTTTTCCAACATCAATCTGACATGAGTGACATGAATTTTGGGTGACGGAGAGTATATCAAAATGTATGCTATGTATGCGATGACAAGTTGGCCCACAATAGCACAGTCATAGGCTCAATGGGGTGGCCAGTGGCTTTGGCTTTACTAAACACATCCATAAAATCTGGATATTCCTTGGGGATCCGAATGGTTATGAGCGTTTCAGGACTCTCAATGTTGGTAGATGAGGTGGGTACCTGAGGACATTGTATACATTTCAACAAGCAATAATCTGACCATGCAGTAATCTCCTTTTTCCTGCCCAGGAAATGTGAGGGTTATGCTTGTGAAGCTAGGGTATGCAGAGAATGATGGGGTTGTTAGAAGTATCTAATTAGAAAGGAGATGGTTTCCTCATGAACTGACTGACTGTCTGCAGGTTGTGTGCAATGTGAAATGTTCCCCTTGCCAATTGGTCTCCCATCGATGGTGCTAAAGTTGACTGGGTTGTGCATTTTGGACACCTGGAGCACTGTGAGTAGTGGCCCCGTCAAGGAAGTTTCCTGCTGAGCTATAGTCGATCATGGCTGAAAGGATATGACCATTGTCTGGTTTGCAGAGCAAATGAAGGTATGGAAAGAAGAGGATTAGCTCTTACCACAGGGGGCTTAAAGGCAAGATGAGCCCCTGAGCTGGTGGTGATATGAGTACAATCCTCTCTGCACAGTGTGCAATGACAATCAGCACCACCACATTAGTAGCATAGCCTCTCTTCAATTCAATTCAATTCAATTTTATTTGTATAGCGTTTTTAACAACAGACATTGTCTCAAAGCAGCTTCACAAAAGTATATAAACTCTCTTGCCAATGTCGTTCATGTTCGGTGAGGCTCAGGAATGTGCTGCCCATTTGCATGGGTTCTGATGGTGGGCTGGAGCAAGCTGCAACTTTGGGCGGTAGTTTGCTGATACGCCGATCTCAAAGCAGGTTGTCTAGCTGGATCACTAGGTTGATGAGAGAGTCAGATACGGAAGCCTCATCATCGCAGCAAGCCAGTTCAGTGGCCACGTCATTGAGTCCATGGCAGAATACTGCTTTTAGGGCTGGCTCATTCTAGCCACTTTCTGCTGTGAGAGTGCCAAACTTGAATGCATAATCCACCACTCTATGTGTACCTTGCTTCACAGACATGAGACGAGCATCGACCTCCTTTCCCTCTGAAGCATGATCAAATACTCAGGGTTAAAAAGTGTTCATATGATGAAACCAATTCGCCCCTTTTTCCCACAAAGCCTTGGCCCAGATGAGTGCTTTGCCTGTGAGCAGTCTGAGGAGCTTCTTCACCTTGTTGCAATCGGACAGGCCTCCGAGGGCTTCGAAGTAGAGTTGGCATTGGAGAAGGAAGCCTCGGCATAACACTGAATCTCCGTTGAATTTCTCCAGTCTAGCTGGGGCAGTTGGTGTGTGAGGCTTGCAGCAGCTGAGACAGAGTTTCTCCGTGACGAGAGAATTCAGCAGAGAGCAGCTTATTTCATGCAGGAGTCCACCATTTTACGCAGACGTCTCTCCTGGTCACCGAGGCAGCGCCCCTGGGCCATGAGTGAACCTTGAGTGTTTCTGAATCTGCTGCTTTCATGTTTTTGGTGAAGCAGTCTGTCATGAGCAGGGAAACTCAGGACAGAATGCAGGTGCAGTTCAGTCATTGTATTAAAAGCACAATACAGCAGAAGAACAAATTCAACACTGAGAGACAAAATCCAAAATCAGGCAAGGTTCAAGCAATCAGCAGGCAGGTTATCAGAGGTATAGTCTAATATCAAAAACTGAGAAAACAAACACGAGATACAAGGGCTTGGTAGTAGCAGACACAAAGGTAGGCAAACTATAGCTTCACAAGGAAGCACTGAACTAAGACTCTCTTAAAAAGTGTCCTGGTATGTGTGAGTTAATTGGAAGCACCTGCTTCGAATTAACACACACCAGAACACTTTTTGACTCTGAGCATAGAGGAATGTCAGCCGTGTCTTGTGTGTGCATGTGTTCATGGGATTCATAGTCCATGTCCGAATCAGTGTCAGCCATGTTGTGTGTGAGCATGTGTTAGTGGGAAATGTGCATGTGCAAAGGTGTCAGGTGCAAGCATGGACATGACATTCAATTAATATGGATCGTTGTGTTTTCACTCAACCTTCTGGTTCCAAGTTTTCAATTTGGAATCCTTACCTATTTTTTTAATCTAATAAAATATATTACTTGTTTTGTACTAGATATAGTTTTATTTATTCATTCTGTATAATTTATCGGAGAGTTGTCATGTTTTTCAGACCTTATACCTATGCAGTCTTGATGAATCTGCTGATGAATTTAATGCATTCAGCTATCAATATATAATTTTCTATTTTCTTAACTGCCCCTGTGTTTTCCTCATATCTTTGTGTCTCCTTTTATGTTACCCAAAGTCTGTCCCACATAAATATTTATAAAAATATCAATGTCTCCCCCTTTCTCCAGTTGGTCCAATCCTAGTAGTGGAACCGAGGCCTGTAACAGTGGATGTGGACTCTGATGTAACACTGAACTGTAAATGGGCAGGAAATCCTCCTCTTACACTCACCTGGACAAAAAAGGGTTCCAGTATGGTACATAAACACTATTATACTCTACCTGTGAATACTTCACCCTAAACATAATTCTACAAAGTTAAAAGAAACTGTAGTTATAATTATGTGATTATAGTTATATTACTGAGTTTATACTGATTTACGTTGCAATTACTAAACACTCTATATTTAATTTAAAAAAAAACACAAGAAAGCTAACAAAATCTCTAACTAATTGGGTAATTCATCAATTTTAGCTGTTAACTGTCCATATAAGGACTAAAGAAGTGTTTGTCAGCAAACCACAGCTAAGCTTTACAACAGAAAGGTCAAGTTATTATTCACATATATAAAAAGCCCAAAGATGTTTTGTGGGTAGGTATGATCAAGGTGAACATTTTTACAAGGTAACCAGTACAAGAATGATAAAGAATGAAAGAAAAGGGAGAAAAGGGAAAGGAAATACTCATGATGTAAATTTGCTTCTTGGCTGCTAATGAAAGTAAAACAATACTTGTCCATTTACATTTGGTCCAGAAGTTTAAGTAAAGGTTATGTATACTAAGTACTATGAATTTGAAATGATCCACTTATCAATATAGACATAAATGCCTTCAAAGCTATTTTCACTTTGACCTTATACACAGGAACAACTTAGCAATTGTAACACTCTATACATGTTTACTGAACTGTTTGTTTGTTTTTTACATCAAAATATATATTATTTCATTAAATCATTTATTTACAGTGGTGCAGTGGTAGGATTTTCTAAAGTTCTGCAAAAATATGACCTAAAACATCATCGAAGTGTCACACAAATTAGATAAATAGAACCTAATTAAACAAACGAGACGAAAATACTATACTAGGTCATTTATTTATTGAGAATAATGATCCAACATTGCATAACTATGAGTAGCAAAAGTATGTGAACCTTTGCTTTTGTATCTGGTATGACCCCCTTGTAACACTATTACTACAACTAAATGTTTCCAGTAACTTGACCAGCCCTGCACAGAACAGCTTCAACTCTGGGATTTTGGTGGGTTTTCTCACATGAACTGCTTGCACAACATTTCTATTGGATTAATGTCAGGACCATGGGACCATTTTAGACTATTTTTAGACCTGTAAATTGTTTGTCCTATTCGTTCGCAAATCTAATGTTAGAGGGCTTAAACTGATTCCAGAAAATACTATTTGTTATTTAAGTATTAAGTATTGTTTGGCAAAGTGTGTGCCAGTGAGTGAGTATATAAAGATTCTATGGCATGGTGACTAATTGGATGCAGGTGTGACTGATTAGGAGTTTAGAGACTATGAGCATGGGAGAGTGGCATAGCCATGTTGTTCGGTTGCAAGTGTTCATGGGAATTGGAGTTTAGCAGGTGCAGACATAACTGATAGAATTGGGTTTAATAGTATAGCTACAATGAATTTATGGACAGTGATTTGAAACTTTGAAACAAACTTTGATTTATTGGAAAAATCTCTTTGTCCAGATGGATATATGATTTTTTTTAAGAGAACATCCAGGTTCAGGTTAGAGTTGGGTATTGTGTGAATTTTATCAGTTCCGGTTCTGCATATAGCATAAGGTTCCTATCAGTTCCCCATTTTAGTTCCGTTTTTTTAAAAAAAAGGATTTATTTTTAGATAACACAAAAATATCTTTATTCTGCAGCAGTCCTGTAATTTAACCCTCTACAACCCCAGGAGAATTCTAGAACACTGCAGTGTTTCACTGAGAATAACAAATTCCTTTCATTTTGTCATCCTGTAAACAAATAGTTAGAAAACTAAAGAAAAAAGAAAATCATAGTATTGTTTCGTTTGAAAACACATGAATTGTAATTTTATATGATATGTATTAGTAACATCAACACACATTAAAATCCATAGCTCTACAGCCATGGCCAAAAGTTTTGCAAATGACACAAATATAAATTTTCACAAAGTCTGCTTTATGACAGCATTTTGCATATACTCCAGAAGGTTATGAAGAGTGATGAGAGGAATTGCAACTAATTGCAAAGTCCCTCTTTGCCATGAAAATGAACTTAATCCCAAAAAAACATTTCCACTGCATTTCAGCCCTCCACAAAAGGACCTGCTGATAGTGATTTCAGTGATTCTCTAATTAACACAGGTGAGAATGTTGATGGGGCTGTCAGCACTGGGTTCCTGAAGGTCCTGGGTTCGATCCCCGGGTCACCCAGGGGAGTCTCTGTGCAGAGTTTGCATGTTCTCCCCGTGCATGCGTGGGTTTCCTCCCGCAGTCCAAAGACATGCAGATTAGGTCAACTGGCTACTCTAAATTGCCCATAGGTGTGAATCCGAGCGTGTGTGGTTGTTTGTCTGTGTTGGCCCTGTGGTGGACTGGCGACCTGCCCAGGGTGTACTCCGCCTCTCACCTGAAGATGCTGGGATTGGCTCCAGCTTCCCCAGAGCCAATCGACCCAGATGGATGAAGCAGTATAGATAATGGATGGATGGAGAATGTTGATGAGGACAAGGCTGGAGATCACTCTGTAATGCTGATTGAGTTAGAATAGCAGACTGGATGTTTTAAAAGGAGGGTGGAGCTTGAAATCATTGTTCTTCCTCTGTCAACCATGGTTACCTGCAAGGAAACACATGCAGTCATCATTGCTTTACACAAAAAGGTCTCCACAGGCAAGGATATTGCTGCTAGTAAGATTGCACCTAAATCAACTGTTTATCGGATCATCAAGAACATCAAGGAGAGAGGTTCAATTGTTGTGATGAAGGCTTCAGGGCGCACAAGCAAGTCCAGCAAGCGCCAGGACCAGCTCCTAAAGTTGAATCAGCTGCGGGATTGGGGTACCACCAGTGCAGAGCTTGCTCAGGACTGGCAGCAGGCAGGTATGAGTGTATCTGCATGCACAGTGAGGCAAAGACTTTTGGAGGATGACCTGGTGTCAAGAAGGGCAGCAAAGAAGCCACTTCTCTCCAAGAAAAACATCAGGGACAGACTGATATTCTGCAAAAGGTACAGGGCATGGACTGCTGAGGACTGGGCTAAAGTCATTTTCTCTGTTGAATCCCATTTCCCATATATTGTTTGGAACATCTAGAAAAAAGATTGTCTGGAGAAGAAAAGGTGAGCGCTACCATCAGTCTTGTGTCACTCACTCACAATTTTGCCTAAGAACATAGCCATTAATAAAGAATGGTACCAAAACATCCTCCAAGAGCGACTTCTCCCAACCATCCAAGAACAGTTTGGTGAAGAACAATGCCTTTTCCGGCATGATGGAGCACAAAAGTTAAGGCAAAAGTTATAACTAAGTGGCTCAGGGAACAAAACATAAAATTTTTGGGTCCGTGGCTAGGAAAATCACCAGACCTTAATCCTATTTAGAACTTATGGTCAGTCCTCAGGAGGCAGGTGGACAAAAAAAACCCACAAAATCTGATAAACTCCAAGCATTGATTATGTGATAATGGGCTGCCATCAGTCAGGATTTGTCCGAGACGTTGACTGACAACATGCCAGTGCGAATTGCAGAGGTCTTGAAAAAGAAGGGCCAATACTGCAAATATTGACTCTTTGCATAAACCTAATGTAATTGTCAATAAACTCTTTTGAGACTTATGAAATGCTTGTAATTATACTTCAGTATACCATAGAAACATCTGACAAAAAGATCTAAAAACACTGAAGCAGCAAAGTTTGTGAAAACCAATACTTGCTTCATTCTCAAAACTTTTGGCCATGGCTGTACATACACCCTAAAGCTCGTTTCCATAGCCAGGTCCAGTTTGGACTTTAGTTTTGAAAAATACTGCAGACTTATTTATTAAATTTTATATCTTCTTTATGAGATTAAGTAGTATGTATTATATATTTGTTTAAATAATTAAATACTGAAGTATTTATCAAACTCTGCTAAACCACATAGATAATAAGAAATCAGCTGAGAAGTTCGTGATTTAGCCAAGATATATAAAAAGAATTTCCCTGACTCTGTCCCCCTCCCCCTCGTACACACACTCACACTCACTCTCTCACACACACTCTAAGAGCACAGAGAAAGAGAATGTGTCATGGACTTTCCTTTTTTGTTTTTTACAACATATGTTATTTATCTCAAGCCGATCAGTGTAGTGAGTGATTATGCCAGTGCTAGGTAGCCAGGAACCACTTACAGAGTTAGTCTTGACGTGACAAGAGCAAGTAGATCAATAGAAGGACTGAGAAACAGAATAGCATGGTAAGATATCATGAGACATAGCAAGATCAAACATATGAACAGACAAACGGTCAGAAAGAAAAACAAACATGACAGAATTGAACATTACATATAATGGGTTGTAAGAATGTTAATGGGTATGTATATATGATGATGTTGTAAGAAATTGCTGTGTGTGTGTGTGTGTGTGTGTGTGTGTGTGTGTGTGTGTGTGTGTGTGTGAAGAACAAACTTAGATAGATCCTTGCTTTTAAAAATAAGCCAGGCTCCCTACTCACCCCTGATTGTCATCCCATTGACTGAAAACACCTGACTCTAATTTCACCTTTAAATTAACTTCTAGTCCTAGAATTTCACATACGTTTGCCACTCACAGATATGTAATAATGGATAATTCACCTGAATAAATAAATGACCAATTATAATATTTTTCTCTCATTTGTTTAACTGGATACTAATCTTACTTTTAGCATTTGTTTAAATCCGATAATGTTTTAGGTCATATTTGTGCAGAAATACAGAAAATTCTTTCACAAAGGGTTCACAAACTTTCAGGCACCATTCTAATATGTTACAAGTAATCCTAATTAATGCATGTGATCTTTTCAGGTTTTAGCAGTGCCTATTCCATTAACCCAGGCTCTTCTGATTTTACAACACTGCATTTGTAAAACCTTAAAAAATATCTTAATCTCAGTTGTTCTCAATATTTAAAGATATTTATGAAAATAGATACAAAAAATACAATATAATAATGCTTAGTAATTTGATGTGTTTGCAAATAAAAGATGGAGGCCATATGACAGACCACTGTCCACTTAAATTTACCACTGAAATTACTGCCAATAATTTACAAAGACCAATAATCAAAATACCCTGAGCATTTGTAAATAACCTGAGGATATCTATATATGTATTATTTTTAAATGTTTCTTTGTGTTTATTAGAGAAGTTGTTTCATCTCAGAAAAAAAAATCTTAATATTGCTTCAGTTTCAATTTCAAGAAAAGTTTCAAATGTTTAACCTAAACATAATGGTTTACTACAGAAAATAATGAAACTTGTGATACAAATAATGAAACTTGTGATAACACAGCATATACCTAAATCTCTATTTTTATGGCCATAGTTCAACACACACTGAATTTTATATTGTAGACATTATGTTACTGAATCTTTCTGAGTCTTCATAGTCACTTTCTTGCTTTCTTGTTTTTCTCTGGCAGGTTCTCAGTAATAATAATCAGTTGTATTTGAAGTCAGTGAGTCAAGCTGATGCAGGCCAGTATGTGTGTAAAGCTATTGTACCCAGGATTGGGGTTGGGGAGACAGAGGTCACACTTACAGTCAATGGTTAGTACAACACACACACACACACAGTTATTCAGCACTGTTGGTTGTTATCCAATGAGTCTTGAGTCATAATCTGCAAACAAGAGTCATATGTTAGTTTGTACAAATGTTATAGCAGTCAAAGTGGTTACAAAAAGCAGCTTCAAGTACATAAAAATGCAAAAGGCAATCAGTAACAAAATAGCAATGTCAAACCCAATGCAAGAAATATAAATTAAAGATCTGATACAAAGGCAATGGCTATTATATTATATTATATTATACTATTGCATTATACGCATATTTAGACCTTAGAGAGGGACTTGCCAGGCACTGTGAATGAATGAAATTAGATTAATTAATTTTGTATTGATGTTAGATGATCATGAAATCTTTATAATGTTAAAGCCAAGCATCATGGCACAGCAGTGTCATCAGGCCCCAGAAGGTCTAAACTCTATAGCACATGATTTCTAATGTTATACTGATTACTGTATTAAAATGAAAGGAATTTTTTTTTGTATTGAGTCATTTATTATAGCAAGTGGAATCAGTATATACATATATACATGTACATATATAAATAGAGAGAGAGGCATACACAAATATACAATATACATAAAAACAGAAGAACATAGTATATATTTTCTATACAGTAGAAGATATATATCAAAGAATAAATAGTATGCAATTATTATACAATTACAGAGATAGTCAAAGAATAAATATTCTATACTGTATAAAATATCTATCTATCTATATACTGTATATATATGTATGTATCTCTCGCTCTCTCTATCTATCTATATAGTATATATATCTATATAGACAGACAGATAGATAGATAGATAGATAGATAGATAGATAGATACAGTAATTACATTAATACAGTACATCTATACATACATATGTAAAATACAAAAGAAAATAATGTACTATATGCCTATCATGTATTTCCATGGGGCTGTTTAATCCACCAGTTTCCTCTCGATCACTTCCTCTGCCGGCTGGTTGACAACATCATGAAGAAGGCCACTGTATGAGCATGGCCCTTCTCTCCCCTCAGAATTTGTCAATCATTCCACCTGGCTGGAAGATGAACTGCTGAGATGCTGCTCATTATTCAGGGATCCACTATGACACAGAACAGCCACCCTTGCTGACTCCTTCACCTTGTCTGGAGACAGAGCTTTGGTCCATGGCCTTTTCTCCCCTTTAATTTTTTTCAGCCTCTTCATAGTCAAACTAAATATGGGATCCATTCTGTATGGTTGAACAAAAAAAAAATGTGAGACCATATACTGATTGATCTCCATGTGTCTCATAGCAGGACCAAGATGCTGAAGGACTTAGATCTGCCACATGGGGCTGAAACATGCACTACTCAGTCAGTAGGCATGTGATAACAGAATAATACTTGGTGGTTCTTACGCTACAGGCACTTTCATGTCCTTTGGTCATATTTTTAAAAATACATATAATTTTGGACAATTCCCTCCCTCTCTGTTAAATTAGCAATAAAACCAATCTAGTTACCTTGTGGTTCTTCACAAAATACTGAAGAAATATCATTTCCAACACACATCCCTGTGGTGGAAATGACATCTTGGCTGATAGGGTACAATAAAATGGATTGTAAAGATAGATATATATGTAAAATTATGTTTATATATTAATAAAAAGGCATTATTTTATCTGACTTATATTAAAAGCACAGTTTTGTTTAACAAAAATGTTTCAAACATATGTTTCTACTGTCAATTTTATATTTGGTACATTAATGTTAATTAATTGTCATTTCCAAAACACAATATTATTTCCATATAGAAAAAAGTTCTAAACATACTTTCAACACTTCTTCACATTTTGTGACATTATACCCCACTCAATGTAATAATACAATTTATTTACTTTAAATCATTATCTACCCAAGCCAACATTATGTTTCAGAATGTGGTGGCTGTACCTTAAGCTGTTTGGTCCTTGTAAGACTTACTTAATTCAATTCACAAATGTAAAATGATTGTAAAGATGTATAAACTGCCAAAAGTAATACTGTTTGTAAATAACAGTCATATATTTAGATGAAGTGGAAAAAACATTAGTTCATTAAGGGCTAGGGAAAAAAAGTAAAAAATATCTTTATGGCAGTGATGGCAGTGCGTCCTCTCTTGGGCTTTAATACTAGATAAATTAGGGAAACTTGATGTGAAAACTTTGAGACTGTGACACACTTTATGAGACTGTGATAAGCTTCATTAGACTATTAGAATTATTTTATTCTAGTTCAAAAGGCCAAAAGTGCTTCTTGTTGAAGAAATCCCCACATATAGAATACAGAAGAATATAACACAATATCAAATATAATGTGCTCATTGTATAAAAAATTTAATTAAAATATAATTTGCTCATTTTGGAGGGGGAAAAAATCAGAATATTCTTGGTCTGATGACCTGCGTTTTAATGTGGACAGCAATATTATTATATATTTATATATTTACTAGTTTTTTATATTTTACATGAAAAACTACATTTCCAAATATATCCATATGAACTGACCCCTGAAACTGTCCATCTCACATAATGTCCACTCAAATAATGTTATGTGGATGTTAACTCGAGTTACCAAGTTATGAATGAAAACCATTAAAACGGACCAGATCACGTCCTAAAGACAATGGCTAAAGCTAATTTCTGTTCTTGATTCCAGCTACGTTAGCTTAGCGACAATGAAATCTTTAACATAACATTAAGAAACGGAGGAGGATTCGACATAAATCGAGCACGACTTACTTCATATAAACCAGGTTAGCAGCGAGATGAGGTAATTCCATCTGAAATGATGACTAAGGTTCAAAAGTAAATCCTGGTAGAGACGGCCCTCTGATTGGCCAAATCCTGGTAGAGGGCGGCCCTCTAATTGGCCAAATCCTGGTAATTCGTGGTAGTGGACTGCAACCCCATTGGCCGTCGCTACCAAGATTGGAGGGGTGTTGCTCGACAATCCACTGCCGGTGAGAGGAATCAGTGTTTGCTGTGGCTGTAATACTCGGTTCCTTCTTAGGATTCAGCTCCCTCTGAGTCACTCACTATACTGATCCGGGTGTGCGAGTCAGTATTGCCAAATCGACAGTTGTGAGTCGTCTGAATCGTCTTTCTTAGATAAAAAAGTAGAGTGCTTTGTGATGAGAATGAATCACTTTCAAATAAAATGAAGTATCAAGACAAGGCTACCTGAGTGGCAAAGATTTATTTAAACACAAGAAAAAAGGAATAATACACACACATAAAACACATAAACACACTAAAACACTAAAACACACATAGGCATAACAGCAATTGGAACAAAAATGCAAAATGTGCAAATTACTTAGGACATAGCCTAAGAATAAATATGTCAAATAAGAACTGCAAATAAAAGAAAATGTTAATCCTTCCATAAAATATAAAATGTTAAAGATAAAAACACCAACAAAATGGAGAAAACAAGCTAAATGTGCAAAATCAGTAGTTGGCCAAATAAAATGCTACATGCAAATGCAGAATGTGCAAATGTCTTCAAACATAGTATAAAATATGTTAAGTATAAAATATGTTAAGTATAAAAACAACAACAAATGGAATAAAAGGGCAAAATGTGTAAAATGCTGAGCATATAAGAATTAAATGTAAAACACCAAATGGAGTAAACAAGCAACATGTGCAACTGAAACCAAGAATAAGAAATGCCTAAATAAGTATTTGAAATTAATAACTATATACACAGGCATATGTAATTGCTTTATAGATTAGCATTTAAAAACACCAGCTCTTATACTTTTGAAGTGCTGAGGCTGCTCCTCCTGTCTGAGATGATTTGTCCAGTTTTGGAGAAAATAACACCTGGTCTGAATCTCCCCTTCTGCTCATATGAACGATTCAGATTTGGCTGTATTTAACCGGCGGATTCACTCATGACTGTGTGTTCAGGGAGCACTATCCCGCTCGTGTAAACTATTCAGAATCGGCTGTTGGCTGTGTTTCCGGCTGTACACTAAAGGAAGTTAACCATTAGTATTGGAGGGGCATTCAGTTGGTTGAATCCAACATAGTGGATCTTTAATTTTTTCCTGCCCCCCCCCCCCCAAAAATATATGCATATTTTCAATATTTAACATAGAACTAAATTTTATTTATAACTTTGTATTAGTAATATTAAAAGTGACATTTTTTGTTCTGATTATTTTACAGGTCCACCAATTATTTCAAGTGAACCAGTTCAGTATGCTGTAAGAGGTGAGAAGGGTGAGATCAAATGCTACATTGCAAGCACACCTCCTCCTGATAAAATTGTAAGTACACGCAAGCACACACACACACACACACACACACACACACACACTTGTTTTTCTATACTTGTGAGGTCCTTCCATTGACATAATGATTAATGCAGCTAATTAACACTATACCTGCACCTAAACCTAACCCTAACCTCAGTAATGAAAAGGACACTTTTTGGCTCTTTAATTTTCTCTTATTTCTGCTTAAATAAACAAAATTTACCCTTTACTTTGTAAGGACCATCCAAATGTCCTCACAAGTCAAAAATTTTGAGATCTTATTACTCTTGTGAGGACATTTGGTCCTCACAAGGGTGTAAAAAGGTGTACACACATACACACACTACACTGTGTTTTAATGAAATTCATGAAATGACCAGCCATGTTGGTTAGTTGGTTGGTATTCATATCCAGGGTGTATTCATGTCTCACACCCAGTTTTCCTAGGATAAGCACCAGATCCACTGCAACCCCTTATAACCCTATACAACTAATTTGATTGGTCATGTGCTATTTATTATAAGAGCACTGGGACATTTCACTGTTTGTATCATTATATATATATATACACTGCCTATCCAAAAAAAGGTCACCATCTGGATTTAACAAAGCAAAAGGTAAGAGCTTCCCATTGGATAAATACTGCATGGTTTATTATGTTTCAGCTGGCAACAAGTTATTTAACCCAAACTGATGCAGTGAGTAGCTTCTCATTTCATAAACAACCATGTCAGAAGACACATACTGTGGTCCTGGAAAAGATGTTACTCTGTTTCAGAAGGGTCAAATTATTGGCATGCATCAATCAAAGGAAACATCTAAGGAGACTGCTGAAACTACTTAGATTAAGGATTAAGAACTGTCCAACGCATTCATAAAAACTGGACGGATAGTGGGAACCATCATCTTTGCGGGAGAAATGTGGTCAGAAAAAAAATCTTGAATCGCTGATCACGATCACTGAAACGTTTGGTGAAATCAAATCGTAAAAAAATCAACAGCTGAACTCACAGTTATGTTCAACAGTGACAGTAAGAGCATTTCCAGAAGCACAATGTGAAGGGAACTAAAGGGATTGGAACTAAATAGCTGTGTAGCCTTAAGAAAACCACTGATCAGTTAGGCTAATCAGAAAAAAAGGCTTCAATTTGCTAGGAAGCATAAAGATTGGACTCTGGAGAAATGGAAGAAGGTAATGTGTTCTGATGAGTCCAGATTTCCCCAGTTCCAGAGTAGAGTGATGGGCACATCAGGGTAAGAAGAGAGGTGCATGAAGTGATGCAGCCATCATGCCTAGTGCCTACCATACAAGCCTGTGGGGGCAGTGCTATGATCTGGGGTTGCTGCAGTTGGTCAGATCTAGGTTCAGCAACATTATGTGACCCAAAGAATGAGGTCAGCTGACTACCAGAATATACTGAATGAACAGGTTGTTCCATCAGTGAATTTCTTCTTCCCTGATGGCACGGGCATATTCCAAGAAGACAATACCAGAATTAATCAGGGTCAAATTGTGAAAAAGTGGTTCAGGAAGCATGAGACATCATTTTCACACATGGATTGGCCACCACAGAGTCCAAACCTTAACCCCATTGAGAATCTTTGTGATGTGCTGGAGAAGAATTTGCGCAGCGGTCTGACTGTCCCATTGTCTCTACAAGATCTTGGCTAAAAATTAATGTAACTCTGGACAGAAATAAATGTTGACATTGCAGAAGCTCATCAGAATGATGCCACAGCGAATGCATGCCATAAGCAAAACGTGGTTCAACAAAATATTAGTGTGACTTTTTTTTTTGGACAGAGAAAGAAGAACTTAAGGAAAAACATACAAACTCAATGAACAAAACATGCCAGTTGATAATCTTTACTGATGTACATTGTTTAATTTGTTGAGAACAAAATGTTGTAATCATGGGAAGTGGAAATCAAAATCCCCTGCATGCCTGTATGCACTCCCAACAACATCTGGGCATGCTCCTGATGAAAAGGCAGATGTTGTCCTAGGGGGATCTCCTCCCAGACCTGGATCAAAGCATCAGTGAGTTCCTGGACAGTATGTAGCGCTACGTTGTTGGCAACATCGGATGTCCTGATACATAATGTCCCAGAGGTTCTCAATTGGGTTCAGGTCCGGATAACACTGGGGCCAGTCAATGGCATCCATGCCTCCATCTAGGAACTGCCTAAACACTCTGGCTACATGAAGCCAGGCATTGTCCTGCACCAGAAGGGTTACACGGCCCAGTGCACTAACATAAGGGCTGATAATGGGTCTAAGGATTTCATCCTGGTAGCTCTAAGCAGTCAGGGTACTGTTGGCTAGCACACGGAGAACTGTGCAACCCTCCAAGGAAATGCCTCCCCAGACCTGACCTTGACCTACCACCAAACTGATCATGCAGGATAATATTGCAGGCTGCATACCATTCACCATGGCATCTCCAGACTCTTTCATGTCTGTCACATGTGCTCAGTGTGAACCTTCTCTCATCTGTGAAAAGAACAGGGCACCGATGGCGGACATGAAGGATTTTGGTGCTCTCTGGCGAATGCCAATGAAGCTGCATGGTGCAGGGCTGTGAGCACAGGTCCCACTAGAGGATGTAGTGCCCTTATACCACCCTTATGGAGTCTGCTTCACTACTTACATTTGTCTTAAAAACAAATTTCAAGCATAAACCTTTATTAAATTGCCTAAGAGAATGAAAAATATACACCAATCAGCTATAAATATAAAACCACTGACAGGTGATGTGAATAATATTGATTATCTTATCACAATGGCTCTTGTCCATGCCTTGACAGGTCAGAGCAAGGGGGACCTAGGCACTATTAGGCAAGTTGTAGTGGCTGATTGTTGTATTCAATATATTGTGTCCAAGATTTTATGGTGTATATTACTTTTAAATGTATATATATAATTGTTCTTTTTTTTTTCTCTTAAATAATTGTTATGTGCTTAAGTTTGCTTTTTGCTGTTGTACTGTCTGTGGTAAAGGCACTGTACAGATACATGATCAAGGCCCAAAGTCAAGTTATGCTCATTAACAGTTTTCCCTTTCAATCATTTGAGGATTATTTATCCTATTTCAAATTAAAGCACCACATTTTATCTGAAACTGTTTTATGCTGCAGTATAAATGTCCCTAGGGAAACATATGTGTATTTGTGGTCAGAAGTTTACATACATGAACATTAATGTTATCATGGAAATTAATGTAATGGCAATATTGAGCTTTCAATGGCTTCTTTGAAATGTTCATTTTCTGTGGCAAAATAGTTGTACAACATAGATATTTAATTTATTTAGTTTTTTCTGAAATCAACACAGGGTCAAAATTATGCATACACTAACTATTAGATTAGATTATTTTAGATTGTTTTTATCTTAGATTATTGAGGTATCTAATATTGGATTATCTTCTGTTATTAATTCAGTGGTGCTGGAAATTCCAAAATGTCTTTTAACTTGCCAAGGCCTCTTAATTTCCTTTTAGTGATCATGATTGACTACAGTTGGTAGCTTCTGTGTTACAACATAAAAAGGCTTTGTCTGACAGCATACATTGCAATGAGAAAGTCCAAGGAACTCAGTGTAGATGTGAGAAAGAGGATCATAAATTTACACCACTCAGGAATGTCTATTTATAAACAACTGCACATTCCAATACCATCAGTTTAAATAATTGTACATAACCACAAGTTATTGGGATGTGACTATGCCAAACCACTTTGCTGGAAGAAGACCCAAATTGTCACTCACCTGAGAGAGAATTTGTTTGGATGGTCAGGAACAACCCAGGAACTACGAAGGAAAGGTCTACCATGAACTGGAGGCCGCTGGAACACTGTCTCCAGTCAAGTGAGTTTTACATTGCCATGGACTGAGAGGCTGCCATCCAAGAAATAATCACCTGCTCCAAACTCGACACCTTCAAGTTCAACTAAAGTTTGCAGCTGACAAAGAACAAGTCTTCTGGAGGAAGATTTTATGGTCAGATGAGATGGAGTTGTTTGGCCACAACAACCAAAGGGGCAGAGGATCACTGTACCAGCTGTTAAGCATGGTGGTAGTAGTATCACGGGCCTGTTTTGCTGTCAGTGTTACTGGTGCATTTCACAAAGTTGATGGAATAATAAGAACCTCAGAATTCTTTGGCATAATGTAATCAGCAAGATGGATAAAACTTTGACACAACCCGGTGCTCCAACAAGACAGTGACCCCAAACACACATCAATGCTGTGTTTTCCTTGTGGTGGACTGGCAACCTGCCCAGCGTGTACCCCGTCTCTCACCCGAAGATGCTGGGATTGGCTCCAGCTTCCCCGCAACCCAGATAGATAGATGGATAGATAGAAAGATAGATATATACAGTGGGGTAAAAAGTATTTAGTCAGCTACCAATTGTGCAAGTTCTCCCACTTAAAAAGATGAGAGAGGCCTGTAATTTTCATCAAAGGTATACCTCAACTATGA
>JAQQZX010000018.1:8878802-8893032 GCA_030068355.1 Notoglanidium maculatum | reverse complement strand
TCAGTGATCCAAAGAGCCCTAAGACACAATACCATCCATGAGTTTAATTGAAGAACAAAATATTTAATTTTTACGACTCTTAAATACAATTTGCATAATAATTTGGAACGTAGTGTAGTGTATATAATAAATTCAATATGAGTTTTACTATGCCTTCTCCTCACCTGCATTTGTGTTCACCAAACCTCACAATCCTGACAGTATGACTAAACTGTACCCACAATACCATAATCAAAACAGTACTTATCACTTAGCTCATGTACTAAAAATCAAAAATCAATCTCTGTTTAAAATACATCTGGACTGAGGTGTAACACAATAGCAAAAGTAGTGCTGTATCTGTAGATATCTATAGATATGTGACTTAATTCAATTCAATTTATTTTTATTTCAATTTTAATTCTATTTTGAATAGCGCTTAATGTCAAACCTTATACAGCTAATTACGTTTTAATGCATAATAGCCAATGGCCATTATGGATGTCAGTCTTTTAGGCTTTTTCCAAAAAATGAACACAGAACACACACAGACATGGTCTGAGTGATACATTATATAACCAGTCAGGCAGAAACTAAAGCCAGGAAATTCCATGGAATTTCTAGACAAAAGGTATAAATTTAAAAAAAAACAAAATCTCAGATCCTGTCTATTCCAATAAATATTTATTTAATTTCATAATAATAGAGATGAAGACAAGACATACTGGATATCACATACATACTTTTCCAACTATACTGCTATAAAAACCAAACGAGATGGGCTAGGTCAGTGTTGCATCCGTTGCTGAACATCCATTGCAGTCATTCCTCCACAGCACTTTTTCTTCCTTTCCTTTCTTCTGCTGATCAACCTGATGTGGTGTTTTCCTCTTCCCTCCCTCCTTCTCTCCCTCTCCTCTCTTTGTGTGTGTTTGTTTTGTGGTGTTTTGATGGTTTAGTTTCTTCCCTCTGTCTCCCTCTCTCCCTCCACTCAGCCTTTCAAAGAGGATGTGGACCTGAAGCAGGACACACACAATGAAACACTGGAGACTAAGGAAGAATATGAGCTGAAGGTGAGAAGAAAGTACTAGTAAAGCATGCAAATATTATCTAAATGTAAGTCTAGGTGTCTTTAGTGTATAGCAAAAACAAAATAATTGGCCTTGCTATTCCAATACTTTTGGATTGCACTGTGCATAATGGTAATCATGCCTCCTTGAAATCTCTCTAGTCCTGAAGATCTTCCAACTTTCAAAGGTTAGCTCTTACCTCTAGTAGGTAGCTGTGTCTGATTTTAGAGATTAAATTCAACATGCATTGTAATTGCTATTATGAACACTTAAGAATATAGTGACAGTTGCTGAGATAAAGATTGTCTCATTGGTACATTGTGGAGTTTGTTACAACAATTATTACTCATTGTTACTTGCTAATGTTAGCAGGCTTGTTAGTCATCTCACTCCCTGAGACAACCCTATTTAAAAAAAAAAAAAAAAAGATTATTCAAGAAATCATACACACTAAGTATGATTATGAGGTTCTGGTAAAAAAAAAAAAATTTAAGATCTTAAGTGTAGTTAAAAGGTCGTCATGCCAGGAAAAATATAAAAGGTCCTCAACAATTAAGGGATATTTGTCTCCTACAGCATTTCTACATGAACGCTTTGGTTGTAGAGTTCTAAACAGTTCCCCCAGAGTGGTTAACTGAAGAGCATGTTAAGGTTCTAGTTTTAACCATTATTTTTCTAAAAGTTTATTATTGGGTAGCTGCCCAGATGCAGGGAACTAAAGTCTGCAGGGCAAACTGATCAATGCAAATTTGAAACATTTGAGAACAGATTATTTTTTCCTCAAGGCTCTAACAAAATTCATTTTAATTTGCACAGTACAATAATGTAGCACATTTATGTGTTTTCAGGACCCAACAAATGGCTATTACAATGTGCGAGCGACAACCCATGATGAAGGGCGTATCACGGCCCGCTACCAAGAATTCCGCCCACCAAATCCAACCTCAGTCTCCACTTCTGCAGCCGGCTCAGCCCCCAATATTAATCCTGCTCCCATTGGCCGCTATGAACCGCAACCACCATCTCGGATTACACACAACACCTACGCCCACTTCAGCACCATCGCCAGGACCAAGCAAAGTCAGGGTCCACCCAAAGCAGCGCTTCAGACTACAGACTATTCTAGAGAATGTGGCCTGCTGGAGTCAACCAATCAGCTCACTTATGACACATATGGATACCAAACCACAGCGCAGTACGCTCAATATAGGCTTGGCTTTGCTCCGCCACTTGAGGAAGGACCAGCATATGAGATGTATCCAACAGGACAGGGGGTGGGGCCAAATCAAGGAAGAGGGCCAGATGCTGGACTGGGGAAGTATGGGAGCTCAACACGTTTCTCCTATTCATCTCCACCCACTGAATATTCTCAGAGACACACGCAGAGGATGCAGACACATGTATGAGGGTGTAACAGGACACTCTCACACACACACTGAGGACTTAAAATGTTGGTTAATCAAAAGCTAGATTCACAGATTAGTGTAGCGTCCTCATAGTCTCTCTGTCTCTCTCTCTCTCTTTCTCTCTCTCACACACACACACACGCGCACACACACACACACACACACTGTATTTTATACTATCATGTCTTCATTGTGTGCCATCACTATAGTGCCAAACCAAGATTAAATATGAAATGCAGAGATAAAATATAAGGGTGGAGGGACACATTCATGACTTCTATATATTCTCTCCTCCCTTTTTCACTTACCCCGTTTTCTGTTTTTCTGTCATTATATGTAAATATATCTGAAAGAAGTATCAACAGACACAAGTAGTATTTCCTGAAGTTGATAACTGCCCTAGTATAACAATCAGGATAGCTGAGAAGAAGCAATAGGTTTGTCCATTTAATCGGACATTGTGACCTGACTGTTTCCTGTGGGAATCTGCAGATGGTACCAGAGGTTGTTGGGTAATATCTCAAGCCTAATTTAACCCAGTCTGTGCTACTGGAAAATATGGACAGTGTATGTGTGTAAGGTGTATGCTCTACAGTCTCATTGGTGTGATACCTGCAAGAGTTGCTGAATGTCATCAGATATGAAATAGTCAACAGTTGACTAGTGATGGAAGTCTATGTAATTTATAGTGATTTTGTCTTAGCAGTACATCAATAACTGGCAGCTATTGCAAAACTTGCATTTTATTTTTAAAAAATCCTATTGGTGGGTTCCTTGGTGTTTCCAAAGACCAAGTTTAATAGATTTGGTCCAAATTACAGTTGAAGACCAGCTTATTCCAATTAGATGAATACATTACAAGCAATATATGCACTGCCCTTTTTGTGAAGGGATTTGTTTAGTGTTGTGGAAAAAAAATACAACTGTGCAGTACTCAATGTCTTGGCCTGAAAACACTGAATTACAACAGAAGAGACACTGCACATGTGTATGAACAACAGCTTGTTCTGGAAAAAAGGCAGATAAAGCTAAGATAAGCCTGTATTCATAAACATTTGTGACTGCACTTTTTGTAATTTTACCAACACATTAGAAAATGTATAACTCTTTATAATACCTCATAAAGCTTTAAGGAAATGAATTATAGTATTTTATTAATGACTTACATGTGGTAATATAAAGGACACTGTTCATAATAATGCCCTGTGGTTCACAGAATTACTGCCCTGACCGATTGTGTGCTGTAATGGGCGCTGAGGTGTCCCGTTATACAGAATTAATGGACGAGGTGGAGGTTAAGGTTCCTCCGGCAAGTTAATTAATTCCGTTATAACGGGAAACCTCGAAGGCAGTTATCACGCTTATACCCTGGTTATGTATGTATATTTACAGGACAAGAAAGAACACACGAAGAGTAATTTTCTCAGAAACAAATGTTTTTGTGGTATACTTTGTCCTGAATAAGGATAATTTGGGGTGGAAGGTCTAGTTAGTTTGGTTGTCATGGTTACCAACTATGCAGGCTGCCAGTCAATGGATAATTTACTATAGCTGTTATGGTTACCATTCAAAATTTCCAAGTGCATTGATATGGAACTGTGATTAAAATGTTTTCCTACTGAAAACTTTATAAGAGTCCTGTAATACGAAGTTATTAGACACCTATCTAGCCAATCAGAAAAGAGTATTTTTAGTCTCTGGGGTATAAGACATATAAAACAATAGGACTATTATAAGTTGTTAAGTGCACATCAGCTAAATATTATTTCTATTATTTATATTACAGGTTTAAAGCAGCTACAGACCATGTACATTACAAAGCATTATTTTACCAAAGTTACAAATAATAATAAGTACAGTCATAAATGTTTATACATTCAGGCTTTATATAAAGTGTTACTGGAAAAAATAAGCAGACAGGAAAAAAAACCAGAAGAGGTGAAGGCCTCCCTTCTAGAAAGCCTAAATTGTTTGCTACATTTTATGTGTATGTGTGGGTGATCACACAATCTCATAAATGTGGGGATGTTCCAGAGGGGAGCAATTGAACCTTTTCTATTTGTACAGTCCTCATATCCTATATCACTTATTTGCCCCTTCAAGGTAGAAGAGCACTTTTTCCACATTTGTATCTGAACTTAGAACATGGCTTTCGAAAGCATTTTTATATATTTTTATACTAATGAAAAAAGAAAACAGACCAATAGTTCAGAAAATGTGTGGAAAGGCGTTTGTTCCCAAGTCATTGTTGATGTGAGTAATTTGTACTTTTACAGTTCCATTATTAGATAGTGTCCTCTAAATAAACAAAAAAAAAAACATGTTTATTTTGAACATTATAAAAATACCAACTATAAGCTTATTTATAACATTAAATGTAGCTACATTACATTGTGCCATTACTTTTTTGCTCCAGATTTGTGACCTGACATTTCTTTATGCCATTATTTGTGCCTATTTTGTACTGTTTAAATGAAGGATGCAAATGAAACATGCAAAAATATAATTAGGCCAGATTTTGTCCATACACATTATATAGATATTAATCAGTGATGTGTCTTACTGATGCACATTGTTTAGGTAGAATTTTTAAAGCCGTCTTTCGTGTTAGATTGCTAAACAGAGGGAAGCCTTTAAAATTGAGCAAATAATTGGCTTCAAGAAGTGAATAATGCCCCGTGATGGACAAGCAGTCCTTCAAGTTAAATTTTCTCACCTTGCTCCAGGTGTTGCTGAGATTGGTTCCAGACGCACAATAATCCCGCTCAGAATGTAGCGGTTACTGAAGATGAAGGAATGAAAGAATGACATGGATAACTCAACTGAAATTCCATTTAGTAGGACGTTCTGTTTAGCATTGATATGATACAATAAATTCACTCTCCTTAGCAGTACAATATACCATTTTGTATTTAATGACACAAACATGAAAGTATATATCACATTATCAGTCAGTCCCTCTCAGCTCCACAAATGGATGATCAGTGAATGAGCATACAGTACCTGTCGTGGATGTGTCATAGCGTGAATGTGGCCCACTCACCCAATTACTGTATCTATCTAACTCCTGTTATAAAAGCCTATTTAGTATTATTGTGTTTATATTGGGTCTTTTACATGTTCTTGTGAACTTCATAATTTTATTCATCTTTTAAATGTGTACAAAAATCTAAATTTATATTATTCATATTTGTCTTATTCCCTAATCTTATTTTACACAAGATTTTTTATTGTGTGATTATTTTTCCATATTACTGAATAAATACAACTTTTTCATAGTAACCAAAGCTCATGTCTTTCCTTTACAGATGGATAAATATGAATACACACCAATCAGCCACAACATTAAATCTGCTGACAGGTGGAGTGAATAACATTATCTCTTTACAACAGGCACCCGTCAAGGGTGTAATATTTTAGGCAGAACGTGAACAGTCAGTTCACAAAGGTGATTTGTTGGAAACAAGAAAAATAGGCAAAGATCTTAGCAAAAGGATATTAGCGACAAGGGCCAAATTGTGATGACCTGACAACTGGGTCAGCGCATCTCTAACACCAGGTCTTATGGGGTGTTTTCAGTATGCAGTAGTTAGTACCTAGTAACAGTGGTTCAAGGAAGGATAATTGGCGAACCAGCAACAGAATCATGGCCACACAAGGCTCACTGATGCACATTGGGAGTTTAGGCTAACCTGACTGGGCCGATCCCAAAGAAGAACTACTGTAGCACAAACTGCTCTAAAAGTTAATGCTGGCCCTTGTCCACCACTGGAAATGCCTACAATGGGCACATGAGTATCAGAGCTGGACCAAGGAGCAATGGAAGACGGTGGCCTGGTCTGGTGAATCATGTTTTCTTTTACATCATATGGATGCGTCACATACCTGTGTATATGCGTTATAATGTTCTGGGCAATGTTCTGCTGGGAAACCTTGGGTCCTAGCATTCATGTGGATGTTACTTTGACATGTACCATCTACCTAAACATTGTTCGAGACCAATTACACTTCTTCATGGCAATAGCTCTTGATGCTCATCAGGCTGGAAAAGGTTATGAAACCATCTCTAAAGAGTTTGGACTTCACCAGGCCACAGTCAGACAGGTGGAGGAAAGTCAAGACCATTGTTAGCCTCCCCGGGAGTTGTCAAACAACAAAGATACTACAAGAGCAACGCGTATAATAGTTCGCAAGGTCATGAAGGAACCCAGGGTGACTACTAAGCAACTAAAGGCTTCTCTCACATTAGCTAATGTTAATGTTCACGATTCCTCCATCAGGAGAACATTGAACAACAATGGTGTGTATGGCAGGCTTTCAAAGAGGTATCCAATGTTCTCCAAAAACAACATCACTGCCTACAGTTTGCTAAAGATAACTTGGACAAGCCAGAAGGCTGTTGGAAAAAGTTTGTGGATAGATGATACTGAAATAGAACTTTATGGTTTAAATGAGAAGCATTATGTTTGGATAAAGAAAAACACTGCATTCCAGCAAAAGATCCTTATCCCATCTGTGAAATATGAAGGTAGAAGTAGTATCATGGTTTGGACCTGTTTTGCTGCATCTGGGCCAGGGAGGCTTGCTATTTTGAATTATACCAGCTAAAGGATCTTCTCCTTCTTCTTCTTTCGGCTTATTCCCAGATCGGGGTCGCCACAGCGCATCGTCTGTTGTATGCTTTTGTTGGCTGGAGTTTTTCTGTTGGATGCCCTTCCTGACGCAACCCTCCCAATTCATCCAGGCTTGGGACCGGCACCATGAAACACTAATTGTGCCCCCTAGTGGCTAATTATACAAGCTAAATAAGATAAGATAATTGAATAAAAGGATAATTAAAAGGATCTGTGAAGTGAATGAAAAAGGGGGTCTTGAAGTAAAACAACAACCATAAGCACACAAACCCGTTCTACCGAAGAATGGTTAAAAAAGAAAAGTTTATGACCAAGTGTGAGTGAATGGCCAAGTCATAGTCCTGACACTAATCCAATACAAATGTTGTGCGAGCAGTTCTTGTTAGGAAACACTCTAACATCCCAGAGTTGAAGCTGTTCTGTATGGCAGAATGGGCTAAAAATTCCTCCAAGCTGATGAGCAGGACTGAGCAACAGTTACTGGAAATGTTTAGATACAGGTGGTCTCAAGACCACCTTTTCACTTATTTGGTCTTGTGTCAGTATTAAAAGCAACTTGAATCAGTCTCAGGCTAAAACAGCATGGGTTGGACTTGTTATATTAGAGGGAGACCTCAAGACCATTTTTTTCATACTACAATGATGATAAACTTTTACATTTTTCATACTCAAAATAGTTATATACATAAAAAGAATAATCCATTAATTATTAATTACTGCATTACATAGTGTACAGTGCCTCACAGAGGGAAAAAGTGTATAATTGTGTTCACTTATGTTGAGAGCTATACCTAGCTATATATTTAATGCCATTAAGTAAACTTTGTGAATATATAATCCTAATACGTTGAAATTATTACCACACTCTAAGGTGAGCTGTCAAATGAGCTTAATATTTATCTCAAAGACTTTTACATCATATTCAGTGTTGGGATACTTTTTGTTTTTTAACTTTTGACCTCATAAAATGTTCAGGTTGACCCCAGCAAAGCACCTTTCATCCTTCAGGTATTTTTACAGAATTCAAGAGTCCATATGAAGAGGGTGGACATTTTATGTTACATTTTTGTTTCAACTTCCTGTAGGGGGCTAGATATGTAGTGTGTGCCAAACTGCCCCATAGGCCACAAGCCCCAATCTCCCCTACAGTAATTTCAACATTTGAATATTAACAGGGTGATGGTAAATAAATTTATTTCAATCTATGGTCTTGAAAACAAACTTTTTAGGTCTCAGTTTTGCCTCCTCCAAAGACTTGGTCTTGATTCACTCTCGACCAACCCAACATTTAAGGTCTTGGTCTAAACTAGGACTCAATATGAGTGGTCTCATTCTCATCACTAGCATTTATTGTGTCACAAGGGGGTAACACAATATATGAACATAAATATCAATAAATAAATGACCAAGTATAATGTTTTTGTCTTTTTTTATAATTGTATTTTTTTTAAAACTACTTTTAGGACTTGGGTGAAATCTGATTATGTTTTAGGTCATTTTAATACAGAAAACTTCAAAGTGTTCACAAGTTTCAAGCACCACTGTATATTACTATTGCTATGACTAATATGAGACATAATGTGAGACACACTGGAAAGTGACAAGGAAGTCTTTATTTTGACTCTACAGCAGCAAACACATTTTTTCCATAAAATATGAATTAGTTCCTGAATTTGAAGGAACAAAATATATAAATACTTAATATGGTACTATAAATGACAAATTAGATCAAGGCTCATTAACAGAAATGATAAAATAAATATGTTAATATGTTAGCGTAGCTTGAACAATAATAAATAAATCAGGATACCATCAACCTTTCTGGCTTAAATTTAAAATGGCATAAATTTGTCATCATCCTAGTCCAACAGAGTAGTGAAAAACAGAAAAACATTTATAGGCATTTGCAAGAGATGCACAAAAAAACCTTTCAGGCAAAAGCACAGTATTTCATTCAACAGGAATAAACACTCACAGGACTTACATTTATACAGAATTCAGTCGAAGTATAGTGCATGTCAGTCAACTTGAATATAGACTGAATTCTCGAACACTGTCGATCACAAAATGTACATTTTCTTTTTCCTGAAAGCTGTTTTCTATATAACACACACAGCAGCAAAATTGAGAGTGAAAATGAAAGGATGATCACTATCAATGACCATTTTACACCACGGTTTCTTTTAAAATGTGTGTCACTTCAATCTGTTCAGTGCCAGTTATCCTGCCCAATTTATCTTGCTCAGGTTTACAGTGAATCTGAAGCCTATCCAGGGAAAAATTGGTAGGAACACACCCAGGACATCATGCAGGAAACACACACAGAGATATGAGACACAAACACTACATACTGCAACATCATACCACCCCAGCATTGTCATTATGAGGGTTGAGGTGGCTCCATCATCTATCCACACTGTCATTCACACCTAGAGACAAATCAAGAATCCACCTATTCTTTCTTTACTTATTTATTCATTCATTTAGGACAGCACATTAGTCCAGCAGGTAACATTATTGCCTCACAGCTTCAGGGTTCCTGGTTCCATTCTGAGCTCTTGTTACTGTCTGTGTGGAGTTTCACATGTTCACCTCATATCCTTGTGGGTTTCTCAGTAGGAAGATGCCCAGGTGGATTAGCTAATGTTAATGGTGGAACTATGGTAAAGTGCCCCTGGCTGTGAATGTGTGTGCATGGTGCCATGTGATGGACTTGTGTCCCATCCAAGGGGGATTCCTACTTCATGCTTCATTGTGTTACAGTGATGGGCTCCACTGGCACCCTGACCATGATAAAGTGATTACTGAAGATGAAGGAATGAATGTATTAAGTTATATGACTGATTTAGTTTTATTCATTAAGAGCTTTCCAAGTTGTAAGGACATTTAGCAAGGAATAATTCAATGATAACAGTATGGAATGAAGAGGTGAATTTTGGATATGCTGAACAGAACTGGATGGAATTGACCCCAATCCTCGTGATTTCTCACTTCCTGGTTGTCTGGAATGGCTGAGCGTATCATAAATGACCCATGAACCAAGGCACCATACAAAATACAAAACACAGAGAAACATCTATTTATAAGGTTCGGACAGAGTTCACGTATCTGCGGCATGTGTTTTAGCAGTTACTTTTATGTTTAACAAATTACTTAATTGGGCCTGACAGTTATAGGTGACAGCTTTTGTCTTAGAGGAGGGAAATATTAAAAATGTTTAAACATTAAATGCGCTTAACAGCGAGGTTTGGATGTCGACAAGCTGCCCTTATTCCAATAGTAAGGACTGGTCAACAGACTGATCTTCCGTCATGAGGTGTATAAACTGCATGACTTGCCTGGCATTTAGAAATTGGCCATGGGGTATTACACGTTTCATCACAGTGTCCAAGAACTAAACAAGTCCTCAGCATTACAGTTCTCATGGGAATCAGTGCAATCTGATAATCACACAACAAAAAATTGGAGCTAAAATACTGCATCTTGGTGAACTTATTTGTGCTTTTTTTTTTTTTACACAGACAGGTATATGAAACAAAACTGAGAAGTGTAGATATATCATAAATCATTATTTGACAACAATGTTGCCAGCAATGTATTCAGCTTAGCTAATGTAGTGTGTCCAGCAGTAGGTATTTGACAAGGTATTTGGCAAGTTAGTGAAAATTATGATTGTGTGATAGAAAAAGACCAAGTTACAGAAATGGCAATGACTGAATTGGCTTCTTAAAGTATACCTTTCTATTTTCATGTGGGTGCAAACTCCTGGAATTCTGACAAGATGCAGTATGTTCAACTCCAACTGTTTATGTCTTGTGATAATGAGATTTGCTGAACTTTGTCGTTGCCTATGTAACATATTTTAAGTAATATAAAATATGTTAAGTATGCACCTTACAGCAAAAAGAGATCTTCATGACTACAGTCATGTAGTTTACACTGCTTTCATGTATTCAAGTAGTTTCACTCTTTTAATTAGGGAGTGCTCTGTACATGTGCTACTTTGACCTATTTACTTGTTTTGTTCTGTTTTTAATTAATAAAACAGTATTGATTATTCTGCTAACAGGTAATGGCAAAATCACCTGGAACCATATAGCTTGCATAAAAACTATGTAACTGCTACTATTTACGCAACATTGAGAAAGAAAAAGCAAAGGAGATAGGCTGTCACAGAGCAAAGAGAAAAAGAATATAGAAATAAAAAACACAGATGTGCGCGCGCGCGCACACACACACACACACACACACACACACACACACACACACACACAGTATTTACAGGTTCATCCTACTGGAAACGTCATCCAACTGGAAATGGCTCTATGTGTTGTGTGTCCAGAGGGTGACTGTGCGATCAGCAGATGATGAAAGGAAGGAGAGGTGCTGCGGGTGCCACCTGCACTGGATTACTTTATCACTGTGCTCTCCTACTGTGGTCAATGGCAGCTGTTTCGTCAAGTCTCCTGCACATGCACACGCACACGCACACACACACACACACACACACACACACACACACACACAAGGATTAGCCTACGGGACAGGTAGAGATTTGTTTGACATTGAGTTCTACAATGAATTAAAGAATTTTAAGCCTTATTTAAACCACCTAAGCATTCATTCATTAAAAATAAAACTACAAATAATTTACAATAAGAAAATTGAATTTAATGTTCCTTTTTAACTTAGGTGTGATTAGCTAAATTAAAAATGCCAAATTTCCAATGTAGTGGTTGTAGCATTGCTAGTACTGGTTGAAAAGTTAGGAAAAAAAAAAAAACAAAAACAGAAAAAAACAATTGTGTGCCATGTGTGTTCTCTTTCGCATACATTTCAGTTTTGTCTTTTTTGGGTGTTTGCCAGAAATCAGCTACAGCCACAAGGTTTCACAGACATATATATGCTGTATATAGAGACTCCAACCAGCTGTGAACATATTCTGTATATTAATTAGCTTACAGATATTAGTGTTGTGTTGGGGTATGGCTATAGAACAGGGGTATCAAACATACTATCTGCATATCTGAACAGGCCAGTTAAATAATCAGCCCCATATCTGGCCCACCAAATGATTGTTGAATCTGTGTTCTATATTCTTGTGCACCATAATGGGTGCATTTAACAAACACCTCAGTCCAGCTTCTGTGTTTCCCAGTCTTTTACTATGCTCACAAGGGTGTAATTTTATATTCTGTGTCTGCAAGAGTTCCCAAAAATAAACAAAGCCCCTTCTAGCAGGCTGGAGAAAGGCTTCAAACTGTGCGCTTTCAGACATAAACAACTACAAAGAAAATACCCATTAACAGAAACAAACCCCCAGAAAATCCTGTATCTAAAGTTAGACTGCACCCAGTTCACTCACTGTTCTCTTGTACAATTAGCTAATCTGGTGTGAAATGCCTGCTACAGACCTTCGTATAAAATGGTGAAATTGTCATGGCATACGTTTGCTAACCATCGTCTCTTGAGGTCGCTCTGGACTAGGAAGCTATAAAAGCTTAAAGCTGTTCAATTTTGATGAAACTACACAGAGTGAAATGTATTCTTTCTTAAATATCTTGGTAGTCAATAGATAATAGTCTCATTATGTGGCATTAGAAAAACCTGAAGCACAAAATTTCTGTCTCACTGTACTGACAAATGTGAACAATGCTGCCATAAATGCGAGAGCTTCACTATTCAAACCATAAATATTCATCTTAGCACATTTTTCTTATTCTTTATTAATGGCATACATTTGGTTAAATTATGTTAGCTACACATTTCTACCCTGGCTAATTAGGTTTCTAGGCAACAAAACGTATAACTATGATGCACACTGTTTTTGTTTTACCTGTCTGGTGGGAAAGCTAATGAGATTTTTATTTGTCCACATGTGGTGTTGAAGCAAACATATAAATTATAGCTGTGTGTTGGAATAGTTTTGGGCTATGGTTGTTTATAGATAAAAAAGTAGAAAAAGAGGCCTAAATACATGGGTCAGAATGCATGTCATTTATGGCATAATTTATTTTCATCTATTGATAAACAATGTATCATTTTAAAAACAATTAAATATAAAAGTAGGCAATGTGTCCTAAAGTTTTTAAGTAGATCTCATGTAGGTGGCCCATGTAAAAATGCAAGCAAAATATCACATGTATACCTTGAGTCAGGGATGCTGGAAGGCATTTTACATTCAGGGTGCTGGAATTTGAAGCTGTTACCTTGTAGGTCCGTGATGATAACCTTTGCGTCATAGGAGCCTGTGAGCAAGTAGTGAGCTCCAGGGGAGAAGCGTACTGAACGCACATCACTCAAGTGGGGTCGATATGTCTGCACCATCCTTCCCCCTCTGATGTCATACAGCATACAGGCACTGTCCTCCTGGCCTGTGGCTAGCAGACGGCCACTGGGATCCACTGCCACTGAGGCTACTGGGCTACCTGATATGCACAAATACACATACAAAAATAGACATACATTAAAACTGGGTATGTTTCCACCAAAATGTTTATGCAAATTTTCTAGCAATACAAAAGAAAATATAAAACGTTGTTCATTTATATTAGCTATAGTTATAAGCCCATTAGCCTAACACAGCTACATTCTGTTGACTAATACTCATGTAAATATGTTTCATTTACATTTCAATGGGTGAAAGCCTGAGGCTGAAAATGAACCGCATTTAATTAAATAAATTATTACCTGCTGTTGCTTAACGAAGTGTGAACGGACACCCACCTGACCCATGGAAAGCTGTTCCTACGACTCTCACACAGCTGGGAACACGTAGGTCCCAGAAACGCACAGTCTTGTCCTGTGAACCAGATGCAATCATCCAGCCTCCCCATGTATAAAGTGACAGTATGTGGCCTGGGGAGAGACAGTGTGGCTTGTGAAAAAATAAACTGTACATTTGCATATGGTCAGCTTGGGTGAAAGTACCTAATGGACATGGGTGAGAAGACTCTGGCTTATTTTGTCACACTGCAGTTGCATTAAGAGTTTATTATTGGTATAGGAATGTATGTGCATGCTAGCAATGCAGCCCTGCCCGTATTTTGCATTAAATACACTATCGGTCAAAAGTTTGGGGTCACCTTCTAATTCAATTATTTCTTTATTTTTATTACTTTAAAAGAGACTGGATAATGAT
>JAQQZX010000018.1:8838825-8854477 GCA_030068355.1 Notoglanidium maculatum | reverse complement strand
GATAAATGTATAAGTTTATATTCAGAATTTATATACTTTTGTGACGCTGCTTTGAGACAATGTCTGTTGTTAAAAGCACTATACAAATAAAATTGAATTGAATATATTCTCAATCTGTATTCTCCTCGCCCTCTCCCATGCACGCGCACGCGCGCGCACACACACACACACACACACACACACACACAGTAAACATCTCCTTAACACACACTAAAACATATCTTCATATTTATTATGCTCTGCTGCTATTACCTATTCTGATTGCGGAAATAATTAGTTACTGCTCATCGCGTGTTCATTTTACCTCACCAGTGTTACTAAACTTCTTATTTACATTATATTTAAGTAGTTTTCACTTACATTTGTGCAACAATACAGCAACTGTGAGACAACTGTGCAATATTTTACTTCTGTGCAATATTTAACTCTGTGCAAAATAGTAGTCCTCGAGTAGTCCTGTATTGTGTGCAGCCTGTAGTAAGTGTACTCGTCCTTATGTTTTTGCACATTGAGCCAGGAGAAATGCAATTTCGTTCTACTATGCACTCTTGAATTGTATGGTCTGAATGACAATAAAGTTCACTTTGACTTTGACTTTGTTGTTAAAAGCGCTATACAAATAAAATTGAAAAAAATAAAAAACTTAATTGAATCGATCAAGTCTGGTTGTTTGCCTGGAGGCTCCTGTTGGGGCCAGTACTGTCATGGGCCTTCCATTTATTCCATAACTTTTCCCCATTTCCCTTTTCCCATGTTTCTCCTGCTCCCTGGTCTGTCTGAGTGTGTGTGTGTTGGTGCACTAGCGTGGCACTCCTCTTGGGCTTCCTGATTGCAGCACACCTGAATCTCATCTAACCTACAGGATAAATACACCAGCTCTTTATCCAATTATCGACAAATCATTGTTTCAGCCAGTGTGGCAGAGTGCAGTTCTAGGCCACCTTAGAATTGTATATTCTATGTTTCGGTGTTGTCATTTGCCCGTATTAACTCTTTCTCTCTGTGTCAACAAGAGCAATGCATGCTGCCTGCTTTCCAGTTACTCTTTCTGCCTGCCTTTCTCCTCTGTATACATCTCCTCCTTCCCGTCATGTATTGACCCCCCTGCTGGCTTAGTGATTAAATGCCATGCTCTTATCACAGCGACCTAGGTTTGCACCCCACTCAAGCCTCACTCTTTCCTCCACTTTCACCTGCCCAATCCTTACTCACCTTTAACTATTAATGAAACACTCTTCAGTTCACTATATATGCATGTCAGTGTCCTGCATTTGGGTTCACTCATTCTTCATAACAAGTTTGCTGAATTCTCACAGAAATGAGGATTGAATTCACTAATTTTTTAATGACTCCCGTTGAAGATACTGAAACAAGCAGTGGTGAGGTGAGTAATATTTATGAGCAAACTGCCTTTTAATAGGTGTTAATAGGTGAAAATACACAGCATTCCAGTCCTCCTCAGAACTTTATGTTGATTGGGACATGGATTGTGTTCAAGTGGATTTGGCCTGAAAAATAGATGGCGTGTGAAAACTTTTTTGCTTTTTTTCCCTCAATGACAAGAAGTTTATTTAGCCATACTGAAAGAAAATGAAGCATTGAACAATTGCCTTGCAAAATAACTACTTAAATCTTCCTGTCTGCTGTAGGCGTCACATTCATTTGACAGCAGATGACATGAATTTTTGTTACTGACATGGCCCCAACTCTGAAAGTTGAGCTTCATGCAAAAATACAAGTTCTTGAGTGGCAATTGCAACACTGTGGTGTTCATCTTATATTTATGACATTTCTGACAGGACTTGAAGGCAGCAGTAGGGTTGTGCCACAGTGACTTCAGAAGATAAATAATTATCACTGCAAACTGGTTTTGAACACACTGTACTGCACAGGCTCAGGCTCATAGCCAGTCAGAAATACTATTAAAAAACGTGACAGTATATGCGTACACAGAAGGCGTACAACATAGACAGAACACATACAAATTATGTAGTAACTCTACCACCAACTGTTCAGAGCTCCAGATCTGGCACTGAAAATCCACATTCTACATATAACACTAATTTACTTAGGAGTGTCAAGGGTGTTTGTGTGTGAGGCTTGACCTGAGGAAGAGCATATCATCTGAGTAGAGGCCATTGATTACTCCACTCTCCTTCTCCAGGGCTAGCATGCTGATGTGCAGCTTCCGAGAGTTCAGGAAGTCCAGAATCACTTTAATGATCTCCACCTCCTTTATGTTGATAGTCTCCTCAGCTGTCATGGTGGCAGACTTCTATGTAGATAGAAAGAGCAAGACAGCAGGAAAGAGATTGTCATCCCCACACACACACACACATTACAGTGAACATCACAGTTACAAAGTAATCAGTACAAGGTTCAAGAAAAGAACCTCTTGCTTTAAAGTGCCCATGACACCAAAACTTGTGTCTCAGAGTCTCCTAGCCTTTTGAGGACATAAATATATTGTAGATGTAAGTCCATAATGTTTTCTAGGATAAGTGTACGCTACACAAACAATGCTGATGCAACAATATCCAAAGTTTCTGAGAAAATCTTGTTTGCATCAGTGTACAGTATGATGAACAAATTGTACTCCTTTGTTACTTTGGATAATGAGTCCAAATGTCACATCCATAACACTGGAATGGCCAAGATGTTCTTCTTATTATTTTGACAGGTTATAATGTCATGGAAAATGGTGCAAAAAAACTGATGACTAATACTTTTCTCTATTACTCATGTACCCTGTAAACAAATTCTAGGTATTGGTTTGCAGTTACAGCTCATCAACATGTAGTTTTTGCAGGGTTTTATTTCTTCTTTTTTTTTTTACAGTGGATATAAAAAGTCTACACACCATTGTTAAAATTACAGGTCTTTGTGATGGAAAAATGAGATAGCAAAATTAACTAGGTCACATATTTTTCCACCTTGGAATATCTATAGGAATATCTGGCAAGTATTGGCCACTCCCTTGATGAGACAATTTCTTTTATTCTGCTCATGACTGATCAATGGAGTAGGGTGGCTAGATGGAAGTCCTTTCTCACAGAAAAAACATCCAACCCCACCTAAAGTCCATGTATCCCAAATCATGTGGCAAAATGTGTTATAGTCTGATGAGACAAAAGCAGAACTTTTTGGGCATAATTCTAAAATATGTGTTTGGCACAAAACCAAAGCAGCTCATCATACCCAGTGTGAAAGATGGTGGCGGCATCATGCCAAGGTGCTGCTTTTTTCAGCTAGTTCTGGGGCTCTAGTCAAGATAGAGGGAATCATAGGAGTCCATCTATTTTGGCACAAACCTGTTGGCCTCTGTTAGACAGCTGAGGCTAAAGAAAAATTTCCCGTTCCAGCACAATAACAACCTAAAGCACAAACTGAAGTAAAAAAAGAACTGGCATCAGAAGAACAACAACAACGTTTTGGTATGGCCCAGTCAGAGCCCAGATTTAATCCCATCATAAAAATTTGTGGAAAGACTTGAAGAGGGCTGTGCATGGGAGATCCCCTCACAATCTGATAGATCTGGAGAATTTTTGCAAGGAAGAGTGGAATAAAATTATCACATCAAAATATGCTACATTGCCACATCAAAATATGCTAACTCAAAAAGCATTCAGTATTATTTAAAGGGAATGCACCAGCAACCAGGCTACTGTTCAAGATGGGTCATGATTTTTGAATTTTTAAATAGTCATTAAATGATAAAAAATCAAATTGTTTATGCAACTGTCGTCTTGTGTTAAAAAATATATTTGGGGGACTAAGCAGCAAAGCTGCACAGGCGCCCCATGTGTTGCTACTTTTTCGATTCATCTTTTTATGGAGGGCAAATACTAAAACTGCATAGGCACCCATTGTGTTTTCACCTTTTTATATTCATCATCTTCTTCCTTTTCTTCTGGCTAGGGTGTTTATGGCAGCCCATAGATCCCCATGCAATAAGTTTTGAAATTAGGCACACTGATTAGAGATACTCCCCTTTCATGTTATAGCACCGCCAATGGATTAAATTTGCAGATGCATTTATGTATGTAACTTCAGAACAGTATGACTAATTTTCAAAAATAAGACATCACTGGATTCTTTGGCTCAATGAGTTCAACACAATATCGGCAATATTGAATATTATACCAATATTTTTTTTATTTTATTAAAAGTGCTTAAAAATTGTCATGGATCACAGATTTTGTCCAAATTTTTACGAATCTTTTGACCAAGCTGCAGAAAAGATATTTGTTGGCTTTTTGATGTGTCAAAGCATTCAACCATTATAGCCAATCAAAATCAGTGGCAAAGCCACCAAACCAGAAGTGAGGCTTCATCTCAACAGCGCTTTGAGGTATTAAAACCTAACTTGGTACACGGACTGAGAACACCATTATGAAGAAGCACAGACATTTTTGTTTCATTTGACCACTAAGGGGTGCTGCATAAGCAAAAATGTGTTTTGGTTAAGGCATGGTCAAGAAATGGCAACCTGTCATATCAGCATAATTGATTTGGACGCCATACTGAATTTTATCAAAATAATTTTACAATTTTCACAAGCCACAAATATTGTCCAATCTTCACCAAATTTGGCACAAATGATCTTCACACCAAGCCTCACAGATGGATTTTAGATTTTCAAACCATTTGTGCATCATGGATGTGAACAGGATGTGAGGTCTCAACAACTGTTTGATGTATTGACACCAAACTTGGTATACGAACTTGGGACCCCTTCCTGAGGTTGCAATGCATCATTTGACAACTGGGGGTACTTTCTTCCTAATAACATTTGCTGAGCTGGCCTTACAAAGTGGTTGTTAGGTCTGGTGATATCTATGTGACATGACAACCTATCATGTTGACCAAATTTAAGTGGCCACCATATTGGATTTAATAAAAAAAATTTAAAAAAATCAGTAGGTACAAACCTTGCAGAATCTTCACCATGTTTGGCACAGATGATCTTTAGACAATGCCTCACGAAAGTTAGCACAGAGATTTTTGTTATTTTCAAAACCGTTCATCCATTACAGCATATCAAAGCTGCCAAACAGGATGTGAGCTCATATCTCAGCAAGTGAAATCCTACACAGTTGAAAACAAGCACCCTCTAAATCAGGGCTCTTCAATCTTTCCTGCAAATGGCCAACGTGCCTGCAGAGTTTCGTTCCAGGCAATTTGAAGCTTGACCTAAATCCACCTGTTTAATCAGTTCATCTTGGCCCATGATTAAGCATGGCTTTTACTTGTTTGGAATAAATGTTTGCAGCCACACCAGCCCGTTGTAGATGAGATTAAGTTGAAGATCACAGTTCTCAATTTCATTTAGGTTTATGTATTAGAATATATTGTACATAGTTTCTAATGGGGGTTATGCGCAACAAACATCCATATTCTGTAAAACAGGTCACATCACTTGTGGTTCAGGACCTCTGTATGAGCTAAGTTTTACACAAGATACCTTCAGGAGTTACCAATGAGCATAACTGATTTCGCATATGCAGGCATATAAATATGCCTGGTTTTCAAAAAAGAGGACAGGATGGGGGCAGGATTGTGGCATGGGGCAGACAGAGACCTGCAAAATGAACGGCGATTGTAGAAAGCAAAAGCCGAATCCAGCACATTTTTGGCAATCTAAAAATCCCAGCCAGTTGCATCTTTTAGTTCTCAAAAAGAGGACATGCTTGGGAAAAAGAGAACGTATGGTCAGCCTAAAAATGTATAAAGGGTTTACATTATATACTTCCCAATACATATGTGACTGTGTGATTACATATCTGCTAACGTTAGTAGTCTCAAATGGGGAAAATGCAGTACGTCACCATCATGCTAATGCTAATGCTAACTAATTCACCTTAGATGACAGGAAACTTGTCACTCTCTTCACATTTCTGATTGTAAGCTATTAGACATCCATAGTCACATCATCACTTATTTTTCCCCAGTATCAAACAAAGACAGATTGACTTTATATGTTAGCATCAGGGCAGCTTGTCATAGGTATAGGGGGAAAAGCATGAAGCCACACAGCCTGAGAGAAACTTTGGGTACTTTTAATTACCCAATTCTCAGGTCTCACATTACTTATCCATATTTTTCTTAAGGTTTCATTATTCGGGAAATGATGGAAACCTACGGCTGACTTCCTTGACATCACACACTGTGGCACACAGCAAATAATCACTGTTAGGATTATCCCACGTCTGGCAGTTTATTAATCTTGACAAAGACAATTTGTTCTTCTCACTAACATTCAGATATTAAAATCTAACAAAACACCACCAATAAAAAGCACTAGCTAGGTTACACTGGTTGCTTCTGTATTTGTGCATGACAAAGACCACAGGTGAAGCTTGAATAAGCCAGAAATAAGCACTGGATATGCCACCAATTCCACACCCAGTATACCAGTACCATATGGGAAATGAAAAAGTGGTCTTATGTCAGCTCTAATCAGTACTACTACTACTGCTTGATGCTGTACGTGTAACATCAAAACAAAAGATAATTAGGAAAATAATAACTGTAATTAAACAACACGGGAACTAAAATGACACTTCAGTGACATTGAATAATTTACAAAGTTGTGCAGATGTTGGCTTTATAAGATACATAGTTCCACCTCAGGCGCGCATGAACATCTGGCCGTGGACCATAACCGTCATCACAACACGACTTCATCACGAGAAAAACATTGTGGGGAAAATGCAAAACTGCACGGTTATGTACAATTTTTACACAAAACCAGCAACCAATTCATGCGTTTTTGCTCAGTCGCAGTTGGACTGTTGTCCCACCCAGCTCTGCTTAGTCATGCTTTCTCATAGCACGAGCTATGCTTAGCTCATAGCTAAGCTACATTTCATCATGGAGGCCAGAAATAGCAGCTAGGACATCTATCCAAATCCATTATAGCAGATTTAGAACAATGAGTCAAGAGCGGCTAACAGGCGAAGCCCAGCGGCGCCAAAGCACTGCAAGAAAGCCTCGCCTCGCCTCGCCTCGCCTATCTATTTAGTGCGGTAGTATGCGGTTTTGGACGTAGACTAATACAGAGTAGCAGTAACGGCACTCAGTGGATATGATAAGTACAGCTTACCTGATAAAATCTACATATACGCAAACTGGTTCTTTTAGTTCTTAGAAGTTGAGCTGTTACACAACAATCCTCTTGGATGTTTAATTTAATTAATTTATAAGGGGGATATCTTTTGTTGCTTTCTCTCCTTGTTTCGCCTCTCTCGGTGCCGTTACCTCCCTAGCGTTGGTTGTCATGTGAACGCTTGTCATGTCGTCTACCAATCAGAGTCGCGTATACTGGAAACATCTCTTACGGCGGATCTGATTGGTCAGATAGCCGAACGCTGAGTAAATCTGGGAAATCCTGTAAAAGTTCAACAGTTCCTGATCGTCCAACAGTCACAAAACCAGCAACCAGTTCACGCATTTTGGCTCGGTCGCAGGTGGGTTGCTGTCCTACCCAGCTCTGCTTACTCAGAACTGTTGAAAAACGATCCTTAACGGATTAAGCATCTCTAAGAAAAGTGTCTTTTCCCACTGTCTTTTCATTGTACTAGTTCAGTACGGTGTTGTGTTACACCGACGCGCTTTGCCTATACCCCAGGATCAGGGTGTGGCCACATGGGAGCACTGGGTTGAAGTGTCAACCCCGGAAACATTTTTCAACTTTTCCTTAATTACTACGATTAAATACCATCAATTAAGTGACGGTACTATAGGTTCAGCAGAGAAACATTGTTTACAGATTTTTTCCTAAATGATTATGATGAGTCTTGACCATCTTTCTGTGGGCACGCTACAAGTTAAGCAAAGAAACACTAATTTTAAAGATTTTTCCTTCATTTGTGATGGAACCAAACGTTCAGCAGAGAAACACTATAATAATTTCTTTAAAAAATAAAAAAAGTAAAATAACAAATACCTTTAATAAAGTATTAACACAAGCTGAAGATTATAAAATAACATTTAAATTCAAGACAAAATAATGTTAAACCTATTTAAGTACAACCTTCAAACAATATTAAATGATTCAGTTTGATCAGAATTACAGAACAAATCTTAAATAATATTTAATATTTATACTTTGTACAGATTATAGATTTATACTTTGTACAGATTTGTACTTGTTTAAGTTTCTTGACATTTTTTATAAAATATAAAATATTTTGTAACATTGTTACAAAGTAATACTTGATGTAAATTTACAATATCAACCAATTATTCACAAACAGTTCTTCAGAGCCCCCCAGGGAAGAATTGAAACACTAAAATTGACATTTCTCCATGTGTCCATTTTGTCTGTTAGGTGTCACGTTGTCGTGGTTTAGCTGGACACATGCGCAGGTGAGGAGATGGCATAGCAAAACTCATTGTGTTTATTAACACACACACAGGTAGAGGTTATTGAACGACAGGCAAAAGAGTAATCCACAGTCATGAACAAGTCAAACAGAGTATACTAGGTAATCCAAAAGAATGGTCAAAAACAGAGAACGGAGTCCAAAACACTAGAAACCGCAAACGCGGGAAATCAAGGCTCGGCAATAGCGCACACGGGGGCTAGACTAATGCTTTACCCCGAAACAGAGTCCTTTTAAAACGGGCATGATTATCCGTGGATTGGATCTACATCCAATTACTGGTCTCGTGAGGCATGGAGTCCGGGAGCATGTGCTCACGGGAACGCTAGGCGTGACAGAGAAATCAGAAGCACAACGCGTGGCTCTCATGTGTGCCATGAGGAGCAGATCATGACATTAGGGTAATCATGATGAGGTCTTGATTTGACCTTTGAAACAGGTGGAGAAATCAACAGATTGTGTTTTTTTTAGCTTGTATTTTCCAAATTAGTTTTGTATTGTTCTGCACAACATTCGTCTGAGCCCAGGGGGCTTCATATAGTGGTAAACAGATATGTGAACAAATATTACACTGTCTTTTAATTCAGAATTAAACCTACAGTCTCCTCCAAAAGTATTGGAACAACAAAGCCAATTAATTTGCTTTTGCTTTGCTTTGCACATTTGTGTGTGCGACCAAAGGATCGATGTGAGGATAGAGATCAGCGGTTCAGCTTTTTATAACACATTTTGTACCAAATCAATTTTTCAAGTGAGCTAAAGTATTGGAATATGACAAGTGACAGGTGTTTCATATAAGATTGATTCTTTATTCATCAAGTAGCCCTGGATTATCTACTCTCAGTTTAAGCTTTGGCTTTCATCTGTGAAGACTGCATTTGTTATTCAGGGTAGACAAAAATGAAGACCAGAGAGCTGTCTATGGGAGAAAACCATTCTGAACCTGAGAAAAGGGGGAAAATCCATCAGACGTATTTCAAAAAAATTGGGCATAGCCAGTATGACAATTTGGAATGTCCTGAAAAAGACTGAAATCACTGGTCTACTGAGCAACAAATGTTGAACTGGTCGTCCAAGGAAAACAACAACTGATGACAGACAAATGGTGAGAGCAGTAAAGAAAAACCCCAAAACAACAGTCTGTAACATCCTGAACAACCTCCAAAGTGGAGGGTTGCAAAGATCACAGTCCACTGTTTGAAGGACATTTAGAGAACAACAATATAGAGATACTGCAAGATGCAAACCACTCATTAGCAGTAAAAATTGGAAAATCAGATTGGAATTTGAAAAAAAGTACAGAGATGAGCCACAAAAGTTCTGGAGCAGAGATTTATGGACTGATGAGACAAAGATGAACCTCTACCAAAGTAATGGAAAGGCCAAAATATGGAGAAAGAAGGGATCTGCTCGTGATCCTGAACATACAAGCTCATCTGTGAAGCATGGTGAAGGTTGTGTCATGGCTTGAGCTTGCGTGGCTGCTTCTGGATCTGGTTTGATCATTTTTATTGATGATGGACCTCATGATGGTAGCAGCAGAATGAACACAGACATCTACAGAAAAATATTGTCTGCCACTTTACAATAGAAATGAGTCCAATCTAATCAGGAGGAAATTTATTATGCAGTGAGACAATGATCCAAAACATGCTGCCACCTCAAAGGACTTCATCGGTGAAAATGGAAGGTTTTGGACCAGCCAAGTCAATCACCAGCTCTTAACCCAATTGAACATGCATTTCACCTCCTGAAGAGAAGACTGTAGGGAAAAACACCACAAAATAGACAACAACTAAAAGATGCTTTAGTAAAAACCTGGAAAGGCATAACCAATGAAGAAACAAGAAACCTGGTGGAGTCAATGGGTTGTAGACTTGTAGTTATTGAAAGCAAGGGATATGCAACCAAATATAAGTAGTTTTGACTTTAGTTGAAAACATTCTGTTCCAATACTTTAGCTCACATGGGTGGTTTGATACAAAGTGTTATGTTCCATGTTGTTTAACATTTCTTGATGTAAATACCAGGGAATAAAAGCTGAAACTCTGATCTCTTTTCTCATATTCATCTTTTGATCGCACATACAAATGTCTTCAATGTCTTAATTGGCCTTGTTGTTCCAAAGCTTTTGAGGGGGGAACAGTGTGTCAATAAGCAAAATCAAAACATACCACAAAATTTCAATAAATCTGTACCACAAGTGACAGTGCAGCATATCAGATAAAGCACAGAGTCAAAGTAAACCACCTTTTCGTTACTGACTAGAGTCAAAATGTTATTAAAGTATCTGGCAACATGGAGAAGATCCCTACAGATATACCTGTGTCTATTTACCTCTATAAGTTCTAAGAAACTTTATAAAAATGCTGTATTAAGAGAAAGCTAGACTACACCTAACTAGCTAACTGCTATAACTCTAATTACCGACAGCTAACTGCAGCCCCACTAGCGAGATGTACGGGGACGGGATATTCTGACCAGGTGAAAGGTAACACATTGGCTGATGAAGTTGCTAAATGTGCAGCCAGAACTGGTTCACTTTGTCCTTTTGCCAATAATTCACTGTGCTTCTCGTTGTTCTCTCATGTCTCTGTTCCTAGTGATATTTTTACAGTCTCAAGCAATAGATGCTGATCTTTCATTCTGGGCAACGCAGAACTGTTCTCCAGAGTCGGACTACCTCGTTCGGGATTCACATGGCCATTCAGCGCTACTTAAATCAGTTTTACCGTTCCTTGTGAGACATTTCCATGGTATTTCACATGTCTCACAAACAGGGGCGAAATATTGACAAGAATCTTTGTATATCTGACATGCGCAAGACAGTAAGACTAGAGCTAGACTTATGTCTTATCTGTGCTAGGTCTAATTCCACACCACAGACATGATGCATTGGTTCCTCCACAGTTCCCTTTCAGTATTTACAGATCAATTTCACTCACATTCCTGCAAAGGGTCTAGGCATGGTTATAGTGGACCGGTTTTCTAAATGGGTGGAAGTTTTTCCATGTGCTAAAGAAAATGCGAAAACAGTGGTGAAAATTTTGGCTAAAGAAATTAGTCCTCACTATGGAATTCCATCAGTCATTGATGGATCAAAGCACACCTTTTGTGGCAAACGTAACACAACAGCTCTGTAAGGATCTGAGTATTGATCGGAAGTTTCATATCCCATATCACCCACAGTCGTCAGGTGTGGTTGAAAGGATGAACAGAACGTCAAAAGAACATTTGACTAAAGCAATGCTGGAAAGTGGTAAATCATGGGTTGATCTATTGCCAGCTGTGCTATGCGAGATCAGAATGACCCCTAGTGCCACAACTAAATTTTCACCATTTGAAATCCTTTTAGGGAGACTTTTCCTGACTTTTCCCATGGCAAAAGGGTAACCCCAGTTTTTCCTTCACAGGTGATCTGGATGTTGCAGAGGCTGACTACACCCAGGCCTTGATTGAAAAAACTGAATAGTATACATGGTGATGTGTCTTGTTCTTTACCTCTTTCTACAGAGAAGCCTAGTCATCCTTATATTCCAGGTGACCAGGTGCTGGTGAAATCTCTGAATCCATGGAAGGTGGATGAGGCTGCTTACAGCGTACTGACGGAAGTCATCGCTGTGACTCGGACGGCAGTGCTCACTAACCTTTAGCCACAGAGGATTCATGCAAGTCAAATTAAGAGAGCTCCAACAACAACTTCAGAGATAACTCCTATCAAGCAGGTCCAAGGGGCTACCTCGCAGGAGAAAGGGGTATCAACTGCTATGAAGCCAGCTCTGTAGGGAGCCCAACGCTGGAGAACGCTCTTCATTACACACACACACACACATTACTGAATCATCCTATTATTGTCGATTAATTTGCATTAACTGACTAGATTTTGTGATTTAACACTCTTTCTTTCTTGCCTTTTATTGTCTGGTTATTTATATCCTATCATTTTGATTTTCCTCTTGGTTATATGTTGTGTCCCAATCCTTATTTCTTGTTTGCAATCATTTATCGCTCAAAGGATGAAATCTATAATGAATCCTAGTTTTCCTGTTGTACCAATGTCAAAGGAACAAGATTTAATGTTTTAGTATTTGTTTTTTTTTTAGAACAAAAGGGGCATTGTTAGATTGAAAATCTTGTCCCTTTTCTGTCCTATGATCTTTTTAACCCTGCTGTCATGGTCTGTTCAAATTTAAAGGTGCTTTTGCTTCTTATCCTTTCCTGTGATCCTCAGATAATTTAGGTCCTTGTGACATGACCAAAGATTGTTTAGGTTAAGCTATCGTAAAGAACATTATATACTGTTCCTGATTTATCTTATGTCGTTCTCCTTATGCAGGAGACTATTATGATGTCGTATATGGAGACCGCAAGTTTTCTTTTGACCAAACATGGTGTTTTTCTGCTTATCTGTTACCTTGAGAATGTACTATGACATCTATGTTTCTATGTATAAATACTTCTAGACATTCTGCAGTAAAATCAGAGTTTAACACAAACTTATGTCTGTTAACTCATTCTCCAAGCATGCTCGTCACACGGAGGAAGAGAGAGAGAGACAGTTGCAGAGTCTGATAGAAATTTAACCTGAATCAAAGTTCTAACAGTTTGGGGGCTCGTCCGAGATGCGGCCCATTGGGTGAGTAATGGGAATTTTCCCTGTTTCTTTCTTTAAGATCTCTCACTTGTGGTCTATCTCTGTTTATTGTGTATTTAAGTGCACCTTAGATGCGAATTTGCAGAGGTTTATCCTGAACACTTAAGAGTAAGCACTGGTTATAGCACTCTGAAGATGCATGAGTGTTTATAATAGTAAACTCCTGATTGCGAGTTTGAAGTAACTAGATCTCTCTCTCCTTCTGAAGTGTGAAATTGTAACTGGTATGTACAGCCATGGGTGGGGCAGGGTCTTCCTTACCTAAGCCTAATGTAGGAGAAAATCTGAAAAATTGGGTATATCACTGTGGCTGTGGTGTCAATTGTGATCCCATTTCCTGATAATTTATAAGTCAGCAAGACAGGAGGTAAATACTGCTTTGCCATTTGTAGCAATGGGAACAAAGTTGGTTCAAGTTCACCCGCCTAATCTTTCGGATATAGGGCAGATCTGTAAAAGTTTTCCTGATTATAGAAATGCGCATGATTTTGTGGACGCTTTAAGACGAGTTACTCACTATGCACAACTAACTGGGCCTGACTTTAGGATGATTCTTGTGAGATATCTTAAAAACCAGTTCTCAGAATCTGAACTCATTGCTGGTGTGGATTGTTTAGACACAAAAAATTACAAGTTGCCTTCCAGTAATGCAGCTACACAGTGTCACTATTTTTGGGCTCAGCCAGATAATCTCAAGGGTTTTTTTAAACACCTGCATGCCTTCTTGTTAAAGTATAACTTATTGACTTGACGCACGCTACTAACTGTAAACAAAGAAACAGAAAGAAACCTGGTGAATGTCATCATTGTCACAAACCTGGTCATTTGGGGATGTGAATGTCATAAAAATTAAGCTAATGGAGAACTGAAGGCTGCTGCACCCACAGCACCTGCACTGAATACTGCTTCAGGTAATGGCGGTAATGTAAAATCCGGTAAAATCCGGTAATGGCTCCAGCCTAATCGCAGGTAACCCAGTTTCCTATTAAATGGCCTGCAACTACCTCTAATTCTGGTAATTAGGGCTGCCCACAGAGCGGAACTCCAAATGAATTATTTCTTAGTGCTGTTTTGACTAAATCTCACTCCGAACCGCCTGTTGTTGAGCTTCTGATTGAAAACCAACCATATTGTTTTCTTGTTGATACATGTTCATCACTAAGTGCTAAGATTTATTCATTTCCTGTTTCGGCGGCGACCGTTTACTCTGTGGGAATAAATGGGGTTCCAGTAAACTGTCCAAAGACTCATCCACTACGAGTTCGGTCTGCTGAAGATCCGACAATTTTCCCAACACATCATTTTGTCATAATTCCATCTTCTCCGTTTAACCTGTTGGGTAGAGCTTGATGTTTAAACTAGGCCTTTCTCTCATTTGAGCAGGGTCGCATGCACATCGACACACAGACAAATTCCAATTTGGCTTTGTTTCAGGAAGTGACCTCGACAGCACTGGGCGTTCCTTGTGATCTACAAAAACATCTAGAGGAGGTGCCTCTGTGTCTCTGGGCAACGCATAGCAATGAAGTCGGGTTAGTTTACTGTACTCCTTATTGTGCTCAGCTCAAAACAACTCAGCCTGTTTTTTCAAACAGTATCCGTTATCTCCGGAGACGGAGGAGGGAATTTCTGAGGTAATTGCTTCACTGAATGAACAGGGGGTTATAATTCTCCAACACAACATGTAGTGTTTCCTCCTTTACATTTGGTCCACGCAGCATTAGTAAATCATTATCATCATTATCATTATAGACGGGATAAAAAGTGAAATCATAAAATAAAATTTGCACCCAGAAGTACAAAGTCTGAATGTAAAAATGCACATTAATATAAAATTAAAAATATTTACCTTACAATTATGAAGAAAAGTGTTGAACTATTAGTATGGACATAAATATTTATATAAATAGTTATATATTTAACGACAGTTAATTATTGTCATTCTATGTACTATTGTCTGTAGTTTAAGAAAACAGAAAATACTGTATAAATAATATAGTAATTATCTTGTAAGAACACAAGAAATGACTAAATTGTTATTATTGGCATAGCACTTAAAAAACAGATGGTTTATTAATTTACAGATAATGTCTGTAACTTGACAGAGATCTGTATATAATCTTAAAATAATAGGAAATAACTGTAAATAGTTATTTTCTGTAAAATTAGGATTATTTTTTACAGTGTACATAATATATTGCTTTCTTTACAGACATACAAACATTTCTCAAATGCAAATTATTTTCGGAAAAGCAATGTCTGGAAATATAAAATGTTTTTGTACTGATTCAATGATGCAGAATTCATAAAATAAATATCTATAAAAAAAATTGTATACAAAAAAAAAAGTGCAAAGGTGCAAGACAGTTCATGGTGATTTGAATCCTATGCCATTGTAGCAGAAACGCTCATGTCAACAGCAGTCCACCACCTTTTTCACAGTTCTACTCAGTTCATAACTGCTGAGGCAGTTTATATGGTGCCATATTTAACAGGAACAAGTGGTTTCCAAGTGATGACTCCAATCGACAGTCGTAGCTCGACAGACAGACAGAAAGGCAGAGAGGGAGAGAGAAGAGAAAAAGCAGATTGTTAGGAATGGTCATGGTCA
>JAQQZX010000018.1:8806434-8819972 GCA_030068355.1 Notoglanidium maculatum | reverse complement strand
CATCTCCTCATGCAATCCTACCACCTGCCCACTGGATCCTAGTCCTTCCACAATGCTCCAGACCATCTCTCAAGACCATATCCCCTTCATCACCATCATCATAAATAGCTCCATAACATCTGGTCATGTACCTTCAGCATTCAAAATAGCTATTCCCATCCTGAATAAACCCACTCTGGATCCCCCAGACACTGGCAACTACTGACCAGTATCACTTCTGTCTTTTCTTCCTAAAATCCTTGAACACACTGTCTACAATCAACTGACTCTCTATCTCTCAGATAACAACCTCCAAGATCCTGATCAGTCTGGTTTCAAATCGGCACATTCTACAGAGACCGCCCTTTTGGCTGTCATTGAGAAGATACATGCTGCCAGATCGGCCAAACTGTCATCAGTCCTCATCCTCCAAGACATTTCAGCAGCGTTTAACACCATCAACTATTGTCCATTCTTAGGAGTTTTGGTATTTGTGGCTCAGCATGGCTCGCTTCCTACCTAGAAGGCCAGTCATATCAGGTGACATGGAAGGAATCCACATCATCTCCACGCAGGCTCTCCACTGTTGTCCCTCAGGGCTTGGTACTTGGACCTCTTCTGTTTTCCCTCTATACTAGATCTCATGGTGAGGTAATATCCTCACATGGGTTCTCATACCACTGCGATGCAGACAACACTCAACTAATCCTCTCCTATCCTCCCTCAGACACTTATGTTTCCACCTGGATCTCTGCATGTCTGGCAGATATCTCCTCATGGATGGCAGCTCATCAGCTGAAACTCAACCCCAGCAAAACTGAACTGCTATTCATCCTGGTTGATTCATCCCCACATCAGGATATTGTGCTCTCCATGGACAACTCTTTGATCTCTCCTTTGGTCACCGCACGAAACATTGGGGTAACTATGGACAATCACGTATCTTTTTCCTCTCATACTGCTAATTTTTCTTGCTCATACCATCAGAAGGATCTGTCCATTTCTTTTCACACAGTCCACTCAGATACTTGTTCAGTCCCTTGTCATCTCAAGACTAGACTACTGTAATGCACCCCTAGAAGGTCTGTCTCTGAGCACCATTCAACCTTTGCAACTGATCTAGAATGCACCTGCATGACACATTTTCGAACTTCCCAAGTTCTCCCACAACACTCCATTGCTATGCTCCCTTCACAGGCTTCCCATAGCTGCCCGCATCAGATTAAAAACACTGATGTTTGCCTCCAAAGCCAAAAATGAACCAGGACCCTCCTACCTCAAAGCACTTATCACGCCCCGCAGTGCACCATGCTCCTGCCGATCCTACAGCACTGCTCAAGTGATTCCTCCAACTCTCAAGGAACAAGGAACACATGCATCTAATCTCTTCTCTGTTTTGGCACCTAGGTGGTAGAATTAACTTTTCCTAGATGTCCAAACAGCTGAGTATCTTCAAACGATGACTAAAGACCTACCTCTTTCAGAAGTACTTGGACTAGCATGTTATTTATTCTTCACTTTAAAAAAAAAAAAAAAAAAGAAAAAAAAAAGAAGCCCTTCTGTATTACTTGTCAACAGAGCCAAAGTCACTCTGGATAAGGGTGTCTGCCAAATGCAGTAAATGTAAATATAAGTACATTTCAATAGTATTTTTCTACCATAAAAATTCCAATGTGTAATTCTAATCTCTTACATACTGTAAATCTTGCAAGTTATTTGAGTTGGGCTCATATACCTTTGTAAGCTGAGCAGCAGGGTCACAGTAATCTCTTCTTGTACATGGCACAATTTTATAAGGTTGGGTTTTAATATTATATATGTTGCTTATATCCATTATACCCGTGTTTGTCCTTAGCAACGATCGATTTGCAATCTGCACTGTAGGTTTTAAACTGAGTAGCTGCTGTACCTGTGTATGTCTGAGCAGGTGGTTTAGGAGACTCTATGATGTCTCTGTGCATGGACTTGGGACGGGGCTTCTTCTGTTTGATGCCTGGTGTACGGGGCTTAATGACACTGTCCATGTCCTCCATCAGTTTGAGTTGCCTCCTCCTCAAATGTTCATTTTTGATGAACTCCCGTCTTGCCTTCTCCTCCTCCTTCTTCTGCCGATCCTCTTCAGCTTTCAATCTGTCCAGCAGAGGTCAATAAATGGATTATCCATTGAAAAACTGATTAAGACCTATAACTCTTCAGAGCTATTAGGCCATTTAAACAAATATGAAAATCTGAATATACTCTTTTTCTTTAACATTTGTGCAATTATAGCTGAATTAGAAATGTTAATTAGCTTTCTGGATCTATTCATGTTCTGCTATAGAGATAACTAACCTTGATATTTCCTTCTTCTGCTCCATCTCTTGCTCCTGCAGTTGTTTTTTCATCTGCATCTCTTTCTCTCTCCTTTGCCTCTTCTCCATGAGAGCTGCTTTCTTCTGTGCAATGTCCTCCTCATCTTTTTGATCTTCCTGAATAAAAATAGGTACAAAGCAACTTGGTCAGACACACCTGACAAAGATCACAAATCAAGCAAAATAAGAGAGATTTTCCGGGGTCCCGCCTAAGGATTTTCCACCAGCTGTACCCCTTATATTAGGACAAGTTCACACAGTGAACTCTGAAATAATCACTAGGCAACCACTTGCTTTAAAATATAAACAAGGATTGTATTAACCGACTCCTATATTAACTGAGTGACTACAATTAGGTGGAAAACACCCCCTGCATTACAGTAATGAAAACACATAGGGCCCTTGCACTATTGTGCAACGGGCAACCCAGACAAACTGGAAGAAGGTCAGAGGAGGGGATAAGCCTTTTGTAAGGCAATTCCCATACACCTTCTGGTAAACCCATATAAACCCTACCTCAACCTGAAGTATACCTAATTTAGCATTGGTGTAGCTATAACTATGACTCATAATTGCCACATTGGTGTAACCAGGACCCGTCCTTTAGTAACCAGGCACGACTTGAGGCTGATCAAACCAAGCATCACCAAGTTGTCAACTTCGTCTTTTGCTTTGGCATCTCACAATCAATTTACCACCATTATGACCTGGTGTGAGGTATGTACTATCCCCTTGCTATCATCAGATCCATATGAAGTTTATTTCCACCAAGTTACAAGGAAATCCAGTGAACTCTCTATAAGAAGTTTGAAAGAGATCATAATCTGTGAAAAATGTGCAAATTCCAAAATGGCGACTTCCTGTTGGGCAGACCATACCAAATTTTGTGCTTTTCCAACCAATTTCATCCTGACTATCACTTGCATGTGAGGGTGCTATGGAGGTCCTTGACCACACCCAAGCCCTTGAACTACGTTACTTGTAGATTTTTCACAAGTATGATGTGTATGCCAAATTTTATTAGTTTTCAAGCAGGGACAATGTCTCAACAAGCGAATGCACTAAAATAATAATAATAATAATAATAATAACAATAATAACATGTTAAAAAACAATAGGGCTTTAGCACCTCTGGTGAAGGCTATGGCCTGCACCTTTGGTGATCGGCCTCTAATAATAATAAAAACACTCCCAAAAATAATACGGCTCTGCCCTAAGACCCTTAGTACAAGCAACACAACAGAGTGGAGAGCTAAGAGGAGTTACTATAAAAGGGCCAACACATCATTAGCTTATTCGCAGATGATGTTATAATCTATCTGGAGAACCCCAACATGTTTCCCACACTTAATGAAACTATTAGAAATAATTGGACCCTCTCACAGATTAAAAGAGAAAGGAAGAACTGGATTTCTTTACCATCAGACCAGCTCAAGCATTGGAGTAATTAAAATAAATGTTGTCCCTAGACTTATGTACTTGTTTCACTCCCTTCCTATTAAAATACCTCAGCAAAGGTTCCAAATATGATTTCCTGATTTATATGGAGTTGTAAAAAGAAAATAATTAAGTACTCTACACTACAATTGTCCAAAAACAAGAGTGGAATGTGACTGCCAAACCTGAAAGATTACTAACAAGCAGCTCAAATAGGGCCACTAATTAAATGGTGTGATTAAAAGCTACAGTGCAAAGTGGAAATACATTGCAGAAATCTATAATGCAAGTGGAGAAAACAGTAGAAGGCTACGAAGGCTGAGGAAAGCCCATCTCCCACCACCCATCCTCACCACCTTTTACAGAGGGACTATTGAGAGTATTCTGAGCAGCTACATCACTGTCTGGTATGGAAACTGCACCGTATCGGATTGAAAGAAACTACAGAGTATAGTGAGAACAGCTGAGAAGATCATCGGTGTCTCTCTTCCCTCCATCATTGACATTTACCACACACAATGCATCCGCAAAGCTATTAGCATTGTGGACGACCGCACACACCCCTTACACACACTTTTCAACCTCCTGCCATCTGGCAAAAGGTACCGAAGTATTCGGACCCTCACTGGAAGATTCTGTAATAGTTTCTTCCCCCAAGCTATTAGATTCCTGAACACCCAGGAACTGGACTGACATAAGCATTTATACACACACACCAAAAAAAAAACAAAAAAAACTCTGCATATCTTGCACCTCATATTATATTCAGCTTAGCGCTGCTCTGTCTTGTTTTTGTTTTGTCTTATGTCTGCTGGTTGCATATTTGCACACCTTGCGCCTTATGTTGTCTTTGCTATGTCTGCATATGTTTGCAGACATTCACTTTATGTTGTCTTCTATTGTCTACTGTTGCACACGTACATATTTTTGTACTTTTGTGTTGTCTTGTATGTAGCACCTTGTTCCTGGAGAGACGCTGTCTCGTTTCACTGTAAACTGTATTACATGTATATGGTTAGAATGACAATAAAGGCCACTTGACTTGACTTGACTAATGCCGTTCCATGAATTCCATTCCCAAGCCTGTCAATTAGATATCTGGTTTGTCTTAATTAAACAACAAATTAGAAAGGGAAGTGAAACTTCTAAGCCGGTTTTCTTATGAAAAACCTTCAGGCCTCCAGTCCTTGGCGTCGCCTGATGCCAGCGGCTGAGGGACGATCTGGCGTAAGTGGTGTGCGAGGAAGCAGAAGAGCAGCAAACGGGTGGGGGTCAGTGCTAGGCTAAGAGCTAATCCCAGCCAGCCGACTCTTCCGTCCATTCTACTCTCCAACGTCTGCTCCCTGGACAATAAACTAGACTACATCCGACTTCAGCGGACTACCTAGAGCGAGTTTATAGACTGCTGCGTCTTTGTTTTCACAGAGACATGGCTCAGTGACAGAGTTCTGGACGCCGCCAATCATCTAGACGGGCTAACTGCATTTCATGAAGTTAGAAATGCAGCTCTGTGCGGTAAGACTCGTGACGGTTTTATTTTATTTATCACAGGAATTCACAACAATGCTCATTGTCGGAGTGTACATTCCCCCCCAGTGCTAATGCTAAAGAGGTGCTCTGTGAGCTGTACAGGGCTATTAGCGATCTGTAGAATGTACACCCCGATGGACTGTTTATTGTCGCAGGAGATATCAACCATGCAAATCTCAAATCAGTTATCCCAAAATTCCATCAGTATGTGAACAAACGTACTGGATCTTGTTTACACAATCATTCGTGTACCGCGCGGAGCCCCACCCCCACCTCGTCTTTTCAGACCACATCTCTGTTATGCTAATCCCAGCATACAGACCACTAATCAGATCAGATCGCCTTCAGAGCAGGTGACAAGGTGGCCCCAAGAACAGAAAGGGTTAAACTGTCTCGGGCCATCAGAGCAGGAATGCAAACCATCCACTCTGCTAAATGGGAGATGGAGCTGAATATCAATATTACAGATAAAAAAGCATGGGACAATGTGTATAGCACAATGCATGTGGAAAGGATGTGGAAAAATTCAATTCGCTATTTTATAACACCTAAAATAATGAGCAAACAAATTGGCTCTCAGCAACCATGTTGGAGGATATGCAGGAGTACAGAAGTCAATCACATCTTTTGGCAATGTAACAAATTACACCTGTTTTTCTGACTTTTCTTTATTTTGACTATTTTCTATATTGTAGAATACTGAATACATGACTATGCCTCAAACTATGAAATAACATGAAATTATGCAGTAAACAAAAACTTGTTAAAAAAAGTCATATTTAAAATGTTTCATATTTTATGTTTCAAAGTAGCCACCGATTACCTTGATGACATTATCTTAACCAGTTTCATGAGGTAGTCACCTGGAATGCTTTTCAATTAAAAGGTATGCCTTGTCAAAGTTAATTAGTGGAATTTCTTGCCTTTTTAATGTATTTGAAAGCCTCAGTTGTGTTGTGTCAAGGTAGTGTTGTATACAGTAAACAGCCTTATTTGACAATTGTAGTAATCCATATTATAGAATAGAATGTCTTTTATTGCCATTGCACATTTCTTGCACAACGAAACTGCAGAACATCGTTGGGCGCACTGCGTCCGTACGTGCTGCCATCTTGAACCCCAACTACATGTCTGATCATGTCTTGACTGTGGGATGTGATGGAAAAAGTTTATGCCAGATTAACTTCTGCTCCACATGGACTTTTGTGTTGCATAAGATATTCCTTTCTGTTTGGCCTTGCTTACATCTTATTAAGAACCTTTGAAGACCAGATAGAGGTTTTTAGTCCTTCTTTCCCATAAATGTGGACTGAAGCCGGCAAGAACTAGTCTAAACTGGTCTTCCAGAGTTTGAACCACTGTTACTATAAAATGTGTGTTTTTCCTGTTATCCGGGCTGGCTTTACCCATTCTAAGAGCCAGTCATAAATACATTCAGTCTTATTAAAACTTTAACTTTTTGGTCTTACCAAGTGTCTCTGGTGTCTTCATAATTATCAAACGCACTACTAGGTGCACAGAATAATAATTATCAAACAGGAGTAAACCAGTGTACTCGGAGGAAACCCACAATCTCCATACATAAAGGCGCCCTGGGTGAACTAGGGATTGAACCCGGGACCTTCTTGCTGTGAGGTGACAGTGCTGACCACTGCACCACCTTTTTGTTTGTCAAGAACTGCTTAACTAAATAAATAGAAATGACAGTCCATTGTTAATTTAAGACATGTAGTTTCTTTTAAGGTATAAAAAAAACAAAAAACAAAACCCAATAAAGTAGAAGTTGTGTGCAAACTTTTGACTGGTGCTATATATGCTGTGGTTAGAGATATTCTGGGTTATTCAGTACCTAAAGAACATAGAGTTATGTACCTTGGAGAAATAAACAAGCATGCTAATGATAATGCAATACTATAAACCAAAATATTGTTTATAGCAAGCAAAAAAGCAATTAAAAAGGAACTAGTAATAACACAGAACCACCAAATATAGTGGATGAAAATTTAAAAAATGACTTACCTTCTACAGTTGAAGGTTTTAATAAATGGGGGAAATGGAGGAGAAATGATGTAATGAAAATACATGTGGAGTAAAAGACACACAAATGCAAGTAATCATACTTTTTTTGTAATAGACTACTGCAACCATGTACCTTTTTTTGTTTTTTTTTGATTGCTTTGTTGAGTTCTGACTTGTTATACAAAATCCCAAAAAACATTAAAGTGGAAAAAAATAAGGGTCCTACCCTGTAGAAGAACCCACAACACATCTTCTCCACCCTGCCCTCCATCACTTTCCCACTTTCCAGTTTGTGATCATCCAGAGGCTTCAGTTCAGAGAGCGGCATCTCAATTAGGTCCTTCCTACCCTGTGCTTGACCTTCCCCCATGTTGTCTGTACTCATCATGTCTGAATGCTCAACTGTCTGTGACTGAACCTGAAATGTTGTCTGGATGAGTTCAGCTTCTTCTGATGGTTTATCTTTCATATCACCATCTTTTTTTTTGTTTTTCTCTTCTTTTTCTTCTTGGGTCTCCGTGACTTGGCTGGAAAGAGCAGGACCAGAAATCTTTTCTGCATCTGTGTCAGGTTGCTTATCTATAGACCCAACTGCTGGTGCATTTACTTCCTCTTTATTTGTGCGATTCTCATTTGTAGTTCCCTCGTCATGTCCCAGGTACACAAAAGAACTAGTCTGTGTTTGTCGAGGGGAGAACCGGCGCAGCCTAGGTAGACTGTCCACTGACTGTGGTGTGTTTAACATCCGACTAAATGGGGTAACTTTCAGTTCACTTGGGCGTGGAGTACGAGGTGTTCTGGCATGGAATGAAGCAGACTTTCTCTTTATGGGGGCAGGTGAGCATTGAGTGGTACGGGGCGACCCAGTGGAGGATAGGTTTGGGGAAAGAGATCCCACAGATCCACGACCCACAACACTACTGCTGCGTATCTCACGCAGGTGTTTCTGTAATGACGTTTGTGTTTGCATTTTTGTGTGCGGAGGTGAGATCACCCATGTTTGCTGCTCACGTAGATGCATGATGTGTTCCTGCTGCTGTGCCAGACGCTGCATTTCAGTCTGCAGGAAGCTCAGCGATGCATTCAGGCGTTCGATTGAGCGTGTGTACTCTGCCAAGTCCACCACCTCCGCACTTGGTCCTTCCTCTGGGATCAGTTTAAGTGGTGCTCCATCGGGCTTGCACCTCTCTAAATGAGAGCTGCTTTCATGTGTTTTCAAAAGTTGTGGTGGAATGTCTTGCTTCCCATCAAGTATTCTGCAACTGCCACTATCACCCACTGGTGGTGATACGGTTCCTTTGCGGCGAACAACATTGAGAAAGGCAGTGCGACCCATCCTTTGTCTGTGGCGAGTGAAAGCGGCTTCCACTTTCTTTTTTTGAGCTTCAATAGCTCGTCGCTTTTCCTCGAGCTTCATCTTCAACTGCACCATCTCAGACACTAACAGGCTAGATGGGTCACGGGGTGAGCTGGGACTTTGAGCATCAATTGTAACAGATCTTGCCACTGCCCTAGCAATTGTGGTGCTTATATTACTGTTGGGTGTATCTCCACCACTTCCTCCCCCCCCATGATTAAGCTTGCGGAACTTTTGCTCAGCAAAACTCGTCATGCGTACAGCAAAGGAGGATCCAACTGAGGAGGTGGAGTATTTGGCCAGTGAACACTGACCCTGTACACTTGGCACAGGGCTGAAACTGCCACCAGTAACTGGTAATGGGCATGAACGGGCTTCATAGTCTTGGTCCATATCAGAGTAGTCCTTTAAAGAGGAGTCTTCATCCTGTCCATCCTGGATGTCCTCTGTGCAAACGTGAATTCCTGTATCCATTTCTGTGGATGCAGAATTTAGCTGCCCATCATCAACCTGGGCTTTAGGTAGATTGTCCTCAGGGTCTTGAGAGTTAACAGTGTTAACCCCAGAGTTAACAGCATCGTGGCCCTGGGCTTCAGGGGGGTGCAGGAAAAAGGCATTTTCACCAACAGGGGGATGCACACTGCTGTGAGAGCACTCGGAGTCGTGGATGATCTTCAGAGCCTCCTCCATAGTTGGAGTCGGAGGCTGGAGACTAGGGACTTCTGAATGCTCCCCATTTGAATACCTTCAGAAATTTAAAAGTAAAAACTTCCGTTAAGTATGAAAACTACCTTCACATTCTGATTACCACTTAGCAATAGAATTTTAATTGATCATAAACATCTTTTGATTTTAAAGCAATACAATTGTAACATTAATGAAAAATCACCAAATTTGTCTGTCTCAGTTTGTCAGTCAGAAGCAATTTCTTTAGCACCCCAGGTATCTGAAAAGAAATACCTAGAGTCAGTTCTAACAAGATTCCGGACAGGACCACAGTGAGATGCTAGGTCATCATCCTCTTCCTCCTGTAATGGTGTGTGTGTGCTTCCATTAACAGGTTGGAAAGAGAGGTTCCGGCGCATGCCCCGTGCCAAGTTGGGAATTTTGAACCCCAGGCCCTCCGAGCTAGCAGACCGACTCAATCCTTGACTTGATGTACAAGCCACTGGGTCATCAAATGGAATCTCAAACGAGATACCATGGGCTGAAGACCTACAGTGGAAGACAGCACCAGGGAAAACATAAATAAATTTAAAAAAATTAGCCTCTGTGTATTAACAGGAAAGCTGTTTATCATATACAGAAGAGAAATACAGTTTACTATAGTTTAGTACAATTTCTATATTTATACGTATGTATGACCTATAACACAAGATTTTCTTACAAGACCTAAAAGTACATAAAGAGAACCCAATTAAACAAATGAGACAAAACTATTATTAGTTTATTGAGGAAAATGATCCAATATTACATATCTAAAAGTATATATGATTACATATCATATATAAAAGTATATGAACCTTTGCTTTCAGACCCCCCGTGCAGCAATAACTGCAACAGTCTCCAGTAACTGTCGATCAGTCCTGCACATTGGCTAAGAAGAATTTTTTTAATTTTCTAATTTCTCCATACAGAACAGCTTCAAGTCTGGGATGTTGGGGGGTTTCCTCACATGAACTTGACTTTGCCTTGGTCATTCCAAATCATTAATGCTATGTTCACCTTACCAGGCTGAAGTGACTCAAATTTGATTTTCTGCCTTAATGTGATCTTATTTTTTCAGGGCTGTTGTGGACACAGAACTGCAATCTTTTCCAGTCAGATTGGGTCACTTTTCTATGTGGTCCTAAATACAACACATAGCCGTTTCGCAACCATGAGACATGAATGGGAAAGGTCAGATTCGGAATTTTGTGGCTTTTTGCCTATACTCATGCTCTGAGCCCTTTCATCATTAGCCAGCAGGGTCTTCTATCAATCTGTGCTACCTATCAACATATGCCACTTGGTGGTTGCGTGATAGTTTTACAGTTAAGACTTTAGGGTTAGATTAAAGATTTAAGTCTTAGGGTTAAGATTAGGGTGAGGTTAAGGGCTATGGCTAAGATTTATGAGTTTATTTTATTTTAAGTTAATGAGTTTATTTTCTTCTATCAATAGCATTTATTTGCTCTGCAGTAAATGCTATTGATAGAATAACTTTTGAAATAAATAACTTTATTTTATTTTAAGTTAATGAGTTTATTTTCTTCTATCAATAGCATTTATTTGCTCTGCAGTAGAACCTTTAAACAAGGTATCACAAATTTTCAGAACACTGGCAGCCCAGCAGAACAACAGTGGAGCAGAGATACAGTTGAAGAACTGTTTGCCGTCCTCCAGAGCAAAACACAATGCATACATCAGCTAGCCATGCATCTATTTTGTCAGTTTTAATACCATTAGTCGTCGTAAAAAAATGTATCATATCAATATGCACATGCATGACCTTTAGGAGGACATATCACATTACTGTTAGATACAGGTCAAGACTGATCTATATTTCTGCGTCGAATCTACACAGTACTGTCACACATTGACAGTCACATAAGGTGAAGCATTTATACTTGCATGTAAGGTATGTCTCTCTCCTAGGAGGCGTAGTCACATGAAACACACCAGAATGTACTGACTTTACACAGAGATGAAGGGGATGCAAGTTCCATATTTCACTGTAGGAATAATAAACAGAATATAACTCGGACAAAATGTTTTAAATTAAATTTATGGGGGGAAAAAGAAACCTCGATTAATTACAAACCAACTGAATTCTGACTGAAGTGTTTTAACTCATCTGTATTCAGCAGTATGTGCAGCTCCAATCACGTCAGTGTACATACAGTTTAAATCCACAGGATTAAATTGGTGTTATAATGATCCACAGCTGCTCTAGCACCTCAAGCTTTATATTTATATTAACACAATGTTGTGATAGTAGATTTCAGATTTTCACAGAGAAGATGGAGCAGCTGGAAATGTAATGCGAGCAAACAGACTAGTCATAGTTGTTTCGGTCTGCATCACCCCGATGTGTAGTTAAATTTTTGGGGAGGTGCATATCAGGCTACAGTGTAGGAAGTGGCATAGGGTAAAAGGTGCCCTGCAGTAATGCTTTGCAGTACTCTACAGCGTAGATTCAACTCAGAAGTATAAATTGAATATGAACCATCAAGATCAAAACCATCACCAGAACCATTATGGCAAATCCAATCTTAGCAAAAAATCTGAACTGAACAACGAGGCTTGTAATGTGAAGCCTAACTTTATTCTTCTTTAACCATTCTTTCATAGAATAACTTGTGCTTAGGGTTGTTGTCTTGCTGTATGACCCACTTCCTCTTGAAAGTGCATGACCAGATTCAGTTCACAGACATGAGATGTCCTGTTATATTCCTTTAGAATCTGTGGGTATAATTCAGAATTCATTTCTCCAATGATGGCAACCTGTCTTGCCCATATGCAACAAACAGGTCCAAACGCTGATACTACCACCTCTATGTTTCACAGATGGGATAAGGTTCTTATGCTGAAATGCAGTGTTTCGAATCCTTTCTTCAAACAGAAAACTTCTCATTTAAACCAAAAAGTTCTTTTTTGTTCTCTTCTATTCAAAAAAAACTTTTCCAACAGGCTTCTGGTTTGTCCACATGATCTTTAGCAACCTGTAGACAGGCAGCTATGTTCTTTCTGGTGAACAAAGGCTTTCTCCTTGCAACTCTGCCATGCACACCATTGTTGTTCAGTGTTCTCCTGATGGTGGACTCATGAACATTAACAAATCAAATAACTTTATTATCACAATACTGGTACATTGGTACAGTACATATGAGTGAAATTCTTGTGTGCAAGCTTCACAAGCAATAGTGGTGTACAAAAGAATAAATCTGCACATGAATAAATAAGCATAAATGGTATGAATACAAGGCATATGTATTCATATGTATGTATTACTATACTATATGTACAAGATATAAGAAATGAATGTCTGTAATAGTTATAAATACAAACTCTCTCTCTCTCTCTCTCTCTCTCTCTCTCTCTCTATATATATATATATAGATAGATAGATACATACACACACACACGTGTGTGTGTGTGTGTGTGCATATACATATAAATATAAATACAAATACATATAAACACATACAGAATGTCTGCAATGAATGTTGTGCAAGAAAGCAATTATGTGCAGTATGGAGTGCAAAGTGATGTAGTGTCGATAAAGTGACAATGGAGTGTCGATGAGGTATTAGTGGACAGTGTTCAGCAGTCTGATGGCCTGATGGAAAAAGCTGACCCTCAGCCTGCTGGTTTGGGACTGGATACTGCGATACCTCCTGCCTGACGGAAGTGTCTGGAGTCTTTGATGATCCTCCCCGCTTTCCTCAGCCACCGCTTCCTGTAGATCTCCTGGAGGGAGGGAAGCTCACCTCCAATTATCCTTTCAGAACACCGCACCACTCTCTGCAGAGCTTTGCGGTTTTAGGCGGTGCTGTTGCCATACCAGGTAGTGATGCATCCTGTGAGGATGCTCTCAATGGCACAGCTTTAGAAGGTCTTGAGGATGCGGGGGCTCATGCCGAATCTCTTCAGGCTCCTGAGAAAGAAGAGGCTCTGCTTTGCCTTCTTCACTGTTTTGTCCGTGTGAACTGACCATGTGAGATCCTCTGATAAATGTACACCTAGGAAATGGAAGCTGCTCACTCTCTCCACAGCAGCGCCGTTGATGGTGATGGGGTATGTGCACCTCCACACCTCCGGAAGTCCACTATCATCTCTTTGGTCTTTGCGACATTGAGGGTGAGATGGTTCTCCTGGCACCA
>JAQQZX010000018.1:8775784-8786139 GCA_030068355.1 Notoglanidium maculatum | reverse complement strand
ATATAGCGATACTTACTGATCCAGTACCGTATCTTACAAATTATAGCCAAGCAACATTATTAGATATCATCTTCGTTATTAGCAACCCAAAGTTATTACAATCTGGGTAAATTTATTTAAGAAGCATTTTGACTGTAGACCAGTGTAATCTCACCAATGATCCTGAAGCCAGATTTCAGGCTAAATAACGTTCCAATCATACAAAATAGTATATTAAAACTACTCACGCGGCCGGCAAAACGCTGCCAACACGAACAACAATAATCAAACCTGAACTCTTACCAAACTAATGCATTAAACAGCACAGAGTGTTTAGTAACTCTACTATGTTTAGGACGCAGCGTACCTGCCATCAAAGACAGCTTCTTGAACTCAAACGGTATGTTGTTCTTTTTGGCGAAGATGTAAACCAAGAGACAAGACTGAGAAAGAAGGTCCAAATAAATTTCCAAAACCATTTTGGTACCGATTCCTTTTACTTCTCCTCCTACACCAAGCACTTAACACTCACCAAACTTTGAGTCCTCTCGAGTCCAAAAACAAACGCAAAAAAAGCCATGCCCCTTTGCAGCAATTTCAGGAAGCCACTGTCAATCATACGGTTTTCCCCGAGTATATAACACCCACTTAGCGACTTCATGCATGTGTTTGCTCCTACAACTTTTAACTCTGGTTACATAATTTATCCTACAGTGCTCCTAAAGTCCCGTAAGGTGATGTTTTTTTAATATTGTGCGCACAAGTTATTTATTTTGTGCGCCCACAGCCACCATATAATGGAGAGAACTCACGTGGAAGTACTATTAGAGGGTTTTTGTAACCTGGCAACAATAAAGCGCTTGAGAAAAGCGCTCTGTTTGCATGATAAAAATGAGGTCATGGGTGCTGCTAGCGCAAACAACGTATCTGGTGTCACATTGTTTTTCACCTCAGAATGCCATACTATGAAATTCTTACTACTATTTCATGCAGAGACAGGGCTAAGATAAGATCATTATCTTGTGTGCACATGTTATCTGTGGGAACAATTTATTATCTTGTGCCCAGAAGTTATCATGATGATTGGAACAAGATAATTTACGATAAATTCATATGCATCTCTAATGAATTCACATGCTCCCAGCCACCATATAATGTAGAGAACTCAATCAAGTTTTATTTTCTGGAAAGGTCATACAATGAAATTCTTGAGATTACCACACCACAACAGGCTGAGCCGATGGAAGGACTGTGCAGATTTAGGCTCTGTCATTGCCTTCATCCAGAAATAATTACATGGATCAGGGAAGATTGATGTTCACGAAGTGCTGAGAAAATGGCCTTAAAGCAAAAAAAGTTAGAATTGTATTAGCCAAGCTGGATCCTAAGGGGTCAGCATACAGACAGCATTGGGACTTCACAGGAGACAGTGCTTAAACAATAACCTCAGGACCCAATGTCCTCTGGCACATAGATTCATATGAGAAGTTAAAACCTATTGGTGTGTGAATTAATGGGTGTATCGACGGCTTCTCTCAGAAAGTAATTTGGCTGCATACTTACAAAACTAACAGTGACCCAAACGCTATTAGGGATATTTTGTAGAAGTTAACTGTCCCAAACTGTGCACAGAAAACAACTGCCTTGTATGAGAGCTGCAGAGACATTTAAACACAATCCATGGAGATGATTTGTCGAGAGAGCAAAGCAGGTGAACAACTGGAGTGAGTACCGCAAACCAATGCATTGAGAGACGGTGGGACATTTTCCAGAAAGATGGTATGAAAGATCCAACTTCCTGGGGAGCTATGGGATGAAGGAGGGTTTGATGGAGGTATACTGGACAAGGCCATACTTCAGCTGTGTGTAATGGATAATAATTCAGGTATAATGATTGGGTATTAATGTGGTCATACATGGAATATTGCAAAACATTGTCAGTCAATTAATATGATTCATAACTATGACTTATTCTGTGATGAATGTGATTATCCAGTATGTTGTTTCATTTTGCTCAGTATAATAGACATTTTATGTTTGCTTTTAGGAAGAGCTGAATAACATTAAGGATGCAAATCGAATCTGACCCAAATGTGCTGTATGCAGTCCCAAAGGTAAGGTACTCCACCCAAGAGTTATGGGACACTGAGGACTGTGCAATACCATCTGATCAAGAGGAGTTGGATATGTCCAAAGGACAATGTGTGTTTTGCAGTTTTGTACCTTGCAGTGAAGATGTATTTGATCTCAATAGATACTTGTGGCAGAACTGGGATTACAGTTCACCAGTGGGACAGCTTTTCCCTTGATTTCCTTTAAATGTTGAAGTATTGTCTGCAAATTTACCAACAGCTTATTGTTAGTGTTAGTTTTCAAACAGAAAATATTTGTAAAATTCTCAACACCCAGATGAGTTAGTTTCAGTTTTAAATCATTTAAACATTTAAATCTTTTCATGATTTCCTCTTAACAGAAGACTATGTAACTGAACTTCCCTTTTTCCAGCCCCCCCCTCCCATCATGTCCCTCCCTGATATGATGCACAGCTGCTGGTTGAAGAAGCTAACAGCACTCCATGACCATCTGGCAGCACAAATAAGTGAGCTGCTAATAACAGGCACTCATCCAGACTGGCTAACATCCAAATACAGGCCAATAACTTGCCTATCCCAACATGGAAGCTTCTCTCAGGAATCATAGCGGAAAAGCTAGTCACACACGAGTCAGTAAATGAGCAAAGCTCAGAAACTGAACCAACAGCAGAGGGTCTAAGCATCAGATACTGGTCCATAGAGCAATCACCCAAGACTCTAAGACTAAGCAGACCAACCTGAGCACAGCCTGGATTGACTACAAGAAGGCCTATGATTCAATGCCCCACACATGACTATTGGAATGCCTGGAACTATATAAGGCTAACATGGCACTGATAAGGGGCGGTGGTGCAGTGTTAGCACTGTCGCCTCACAGCAAGAAGGTGGGTTCGACCCCCTGGTCACCCAGGGTGCCTTTCTGTGCGGAGTTTGCATGTTCTTCCCGTGCATGCATGGGTTTCCTCCAGGTGATCCGGTTTCCTCCCACAGTCTAAAGACATGCAGATTAGGTCAACTGGCTACTCTAAATTGCCCATAGGTGTGAATGCGAGCGTGTGTGGTTGTTTGTCTGTGTTGGCCCTGTGGTGGACTGGCGACCTGGGTGTACCCCGCCTCTTGCCCGAAGATGCTTTGATTGGCTCCAGCTTCCCCACGACCCAGATGGATAAAGCGGTGTAGATAATGGATGGATGGATGGCACCGATAAGCTTCATCAAGAACTCAATGTGGCTATGGAAGACAACACTGGAACCCGTTACAAAGCCGTAACACAAGTCACCATAAAGTGCGGTGCATATACCAAGGTGATGCACTGTCCACACTGCTGTTCTGCATAGGCCTGAACTCCCTTAGCCACATCATAACAAAGAGTGGATATGGATAAAAGTTCAAAAGTAGAGTAACCATCAGTCATCTGTACATGGATGACCTCAATCTGTATGCTAAGAGTGAGCGATACATCGACTCACTGATCCACCTCACCAGAATCTACAGCAAGAACATTGGGATGTCATTTGGACTGGATAAATGCAGACACATGATGGCCAAGAGAGGAAAGATGATCAGGACTGAGGGAGTGGAGTTACCTGCAGGCAAAATAGGAGATGTACAGATAGACTGACACGATGAAGTGCCTGGCATAAGGAAATCCTACCAGTGGCCAGAAAAAGCCGGCCTGAAAGACAGCACAGAGGATTTGATCATGGCAGCATTCCCACATTCGGTGCATATAGCCTCTTTCCTTGGGCTTGCTGTTATAGTAGCATTACACATAAGGCATGAGAAGGAGCAGTGCTACACATGGATATATAAGGCCAAACATGCAAACATGACTCCTTTGCATTATCTTGAAAACCATAGCACCTAGTGTAGTGCTAGCACCTTATATACTGTGATTGCTAGGTACTCCATTTTAACACTTGACCTTTTGAATACTCTTTGGATTTACCCTATGTTGGATATCCTTACCTGTATGTGTTTAACCATTGTCATCATTACAACACTGAGTTTTGGATTGTGGCTTAGCTTTGTTAATAAACTTCCTGCACATGGATCTTCAATTATCTACCAAATCATGTATGTCAAGGAGTCCTTCACTTTTAACTTTGGATCCACCAAAGATTACAGATCTATGTTCAACAGTTGCCTCACAAATCTGACTATCCAGAGCTCATGCCACCCAACTACAGAAACTCTCTAGTAGGAGTTCATTTGTAAATACTGAGGTGCCATCAACAAATAAGCCTCCTGATTCTACCGTGACCAAAATTCAAGGCACAAATCCAGAAGAATGTATGTAAAAGCCTTGCATAGAATAACCAGAGTGGCCACAGTCTGACACACACTGTTTCCAGCATTAAAATCGCTCCTTGCCAGCCAATAGTGGTGTTGCTGAAAGGACAGCGTTGCGCCACCACAACAATGGAATTTCAGCTGTTCTATACGGCCAGAATGCACATGGTTACAGGACGGGGCAGAGTAACGAGGCAGTGCTGCACACCGCTAAGTGCTCATCATGTAGGAGAACTGGGGAGAGTACAAAAGGGCTGCCGTGCCGCAAGCGAGTGGGTAACACTGATCGAATGCTTTGCTTTGCCCACCTTCAGACGCTGAAGACACAGAAGAAAAACGCTGTACAGCTCCGTGGTGATCGCTCAGCTCTGCCTACCTCTCTCCTACTTCACTCTGCCACCCAGCCACCAACTGCACCACTCCACCTCCCTGCCTTTCCCCACGCTGGATCAAGAGTCCCTGCATATGCCTCTCACCATCCACTGCACTTAAACACTAAATAATTGAGTGTTTTCCACTTTTCCACCTAATTTCGGTCTCCCTGTTTCTGTGTTCTGCGCCGCTTGGCTCTAGTAGATTACACCAGATAAATTCTCACCAAGAAAAGAATTTCCTCATGCACTGTTCTCCCTCTGTCTACCATGGAGATATCAACAATCTTTCCTATATGCTGTGAAGTCATGGACATCACAAGAGCCCAGAGGGATGAGGTACGAGTTTTTGCCAAAAAAAGAAAATTGCACAAAAGCAGCTACAGTGGGTTCATTCCTCACTCAGTTCTGATCACCTAGGAATACAGAGAACCATAAATCTTGAGCAATAAATTTTGGTGTTCATGTTAATGAACATTGTCTTTGCCCTCAAAACAAGGTTACCAGGTTTTGAAAATAATGGCCATGTATTGCAGATACTTCAAAACAGAGATGTGCACTGATGTTAACTTCCTGCCTAATCATGAATAAACATTTTGTGCAAACCTGACAACCCTCTTAGAAATCACAAAAATCTAAAATCTCACATTTAGAAATATATTCAGATACTTTATTTAGTATTTAGTAGAAGCACATTTGGCAGAAATTACAGCTTCTTTACAGCTTTAGAGACATCCTTTTGGTTAACTGAAAACAGGTGATATTTTGTCCCAATCGTCCATGTTTTAGTGCGCCTGTGCTCATTGTAGCATTCCCTTTGGCTCCTCCTACCTATTGTTGAGTACAAAACCTGTTTACTCACTTCCAATAGGTGTATTTTTAATACCTGATCTGTGCTATATTATTTTATTATTGTGTGCATTTTGTTATCTAGCCTGTCAAAGTAGATAGGATACTAGCTAAAACAGAGCAAAAAAATATAATTTTCAGACAGATGACCCACTTTCATGTGATATAACCTGAGTTTGGAAAAAATGGCAGAATCACAAGAACATCTGTTAATCAGGCAGTCATGAGTACTCTGATTAAACAATTTCTGAAATGGGTAATGATACAAACTGAAATGAGGATAGATTGGCAGCTTTTCATCTACTCCCCTTCAAATTATTTCTTGGGGCTTATGTATATTATATCATCCTTTTACTTTGCCTTTTTACAGCCAAGCTGATTACAGACAAGACAAGGTTTGTGTACATGTGTGTGTGTATGTACAAGAATTCAAGTTGCTCTCTGATTAATGGCTCATCTATTGCTGTACCCATTAAACAGGTTTGTAGATTTTAAGCATTCCAGCCTTTCCTCTGCTCTAACATTAGTGCAGTTTTACTTCCTGCTGTACAGGTGTGGGAAATTCTCACCTGGAAATTTGAGGTGATAAATAAGCCACCTTTCATTATCTGTGTAAGTATATAGGGAAACACACTTGCTTAATGAGTTGTGTATGTAATTATTCATTGTCATTTAAAAAGTATGTTTGTATAAAATATAAAAACAGTTGCCTTTATTTTTTTTTATCTAACTATGTACATAAAATATTCTGATCTATAAAGTATTTTAAACTATCTCAATGCATATGTTCTCTTTTCTGTGACAAAAGAGGAAGCAGTTTTAGTGATGTCATGTCTGAATACATGATAAGTAGGGGAGAGGACAGACAGATCAAGTTTTATTAATTATTTATTAAATATCTATGATTATGATGTGCAGGTGAATATGTGTGTAATTTAGGAGGCTATTTCATGTTTTTTTTACAATGAGGAAATCAGTGTTGATATAAATAACACTTCCTCATATACTGTGCTTTCAAAAAACAGAAATCGGTTTAAAAGACACAGACTAATTTGAAAAATAATTTAGATTTAATGTACTGAATAAGATCCAAATACAAAACATACATAGAAGGTATGCATAGTGCATAAATCATAAGAGCTTCTTCATAAAGAATGAATCAGTGGAAAATCTTTCTATATATAATATATATGACATGAATTTGTAATATAATATTAGCTTCTCTTTCTTCACTGCTGTTTTTCTTGCTTCTTAAGAGCCTGCACTCTTGTCCTAAAGAAGAAAAAAATTATTTCAGTTGAATAAAACTATTACTATTACTAAAATCTTTTAAGAAAACTGCACATTGCTTAAATATGCTTATACTTACATTAGTTTCTGGATGCTATCGGTCACCCAGGGCTGAGAAGGATCAGCACATACTTTTCTGCCTCCATAGGTGTGTAAACTGAAAGTAGGATAAAAACAAATTATTTTAATATTATTAAAAGAAAGAAAATGTATGTGTATTTGTACAGTATATGAAACTCACATGATAGCATTTATGTTGCAATTTGCATGGAAGGTCTGGATTGAATATCCCCGGATTAAAGGAACAGGGAGTTGTCCTTTGGAATATCGCCTGCAACATGCTGAACAATAAATAAGAAATAAAAATATATATTAGCATGTATCATTTCTGTTGTATTTAATTAAAGCAAACCACTTCTAGATTTTTTATGCTTATTCTCTACCTTTACACAATACAGAACACATTTAAATGTAAAGTTAAGGCATTCATTTATTAAGTAAAAGAAACAAAAGATATGACATGCCAAGAGCAGTTTACAAGTTAAGAGTTTTATCTATTCAGCTGCGTACTGATAACAGAGGAAAAAAAATAGAAAATCTTACCCCAAGCAGCAGTGTCTTGACAGAACAGACTGACAGTCAGAAGCATCAGAAGCGTGACAGCTGCACCACTAATCTGGGCCATTGTGTCTGAGTTATTCTCAGGGCGGTATGTGTTGTTTTGTCTGAGAGCACCAGCTTTATACCTCTCATGATGGAAAATCCACACCTGATGAGACCAGTGGGTTTTCCAATTCCACACGTGCTTGAATTTGACTTTAGGTAGGACTTTTGAATAAAGGTATGAGGACTATGTAGAACCGCACAACCCGGGGTTTCCCGATTAAAGAAAGTTACAAAGAGAACTTGTTTCAAAACCTATAGAACTACTGATCATCAAGCTTTGATGATTTGATCAAGCTTTGATGATAGTTTGCTTTGAGATACAACAGAAATGATGCATGCTAATATATATATATTTTTATTTCTTATTTATTGTTCAGTAAATTACACTTAACCTTCTATATTTAGCACCTATTAAATATTTTTGGGTTATGTTTGCTTAGGATGAGCAATGGGAAAAGTATTTCAAATACTAATATGATTTAAAAAAAAAAAAAAAAAGTTACAAATATCAACCATAAAGGTATGAGGACTATTTAGAACCACACAACCCAGAGTTTCCCAAACAAAGTTAGTTATAAAGAGAAGTTGTTTCGAAACCTTTAGAACTATTGATCATCAAGCCCTTAAGACCCCCTTTTTCTTAAACTGTATAACAGTTCAAAACCAGCACCTAAATCAGAAGTATCATAAAATTATTTTGGCTAAATAATAATACAAACAATGTTAAACAAATCCATGAATCATGAAAAGTACTGACAGATAAGTTCCATTATTGTCTCACTGTAGTCCTGGGAAAAAACCTACAGATGATTGTAAAGGCTTAGTGTGGGCTTTCCGCTTCCTTTTTCACATTTCATTGTTTGGTTTATTGTAATGAGGTCATTGTGTAGCTGAAATAATAAAAAAAAAGTGTAGCCTTAAAGTAATTTATTTTCTAATTTTTTTTAGTCTAGACCAATACACTTAATTCAGTGGTGGCACAATCAACACTCCATCTTAGAAAGACCTGCATGAGAATTGCTGTAGCTCTTGTATTCTGTGTGGGCTACAAAACAACTAAATTATGGTTTTAGTTTCTAGGTCATGAGAGACATTATGCAACTACAGCCTTTAAAACCCAAGGGGGAAATGTGAAATCCACCCTATTAAGTAGGTCATGGCAAAGACTGACCTATTTGAAATGCTTCTCTTAATTCATCTTTAGTCTCCTTTGAACCTACAGACTTTTTAAATGCCATTTTCAATGCCATTAATGTTAATGTTGTTTCGAATATAATAGACATTTGTCACCTACATATGACTAAAGAATCTGTCAAAACTATAACATAGAAAACATTAATTCAGAACAGCACACACAAATTATATACCAAATAAACAAGTGTAGATTTGGGAGTAAAAAGAAAAGGTATCGTACTTCAGTTTTCCTTGTTGCTGGGATTGTACCATCAAGAGTATGTGTTTTTTCATTTAGTGTACATATCCTGTCTGGAAATCTGAATATATTGCCCCTTTAAAAATAATTTGAAACACATTTGTACAGTAATTTAATAAATTAAATTATTACTTGTTAAATAAACAATTGCAGTTTTTCTTATAAGCCAGCCAGATGTCCCCACAAGGACAAAACCTTCAAATATTCCTATCCTTTTGGGGACATCTAGTCCTCACCAAGATTTAAAAACCTACTCCAAGTGCCTGTAGTGTCCTCATCAGAATCATTCATTCAGTCATCACAAACATATTGCAAAATAATGAAATTCTGAGGTTATATTTACACATATCAGTACAGTGATAAGTCTCTAGAAATGTGTTTTTCATTTTATACCATTTTCTTTTATTGAGTGCATGTGATTTTGGCATGTCCTTCATGCTGCTCAGCTAAGTTCAGTGTATGCAACAAGTGGTTAAATGACAAAAAATGAAAATGCTTTTTATTTTTTTTATTTTTATCATTTTTATTTAATTTGATCATAATATTAAAGATTTTACACAAGTCCCTGTCACCTTGTCATTAATTAAGGGATAACTGCCCCTTTAAGAAACCGGTGGATATAATCTGTGAAATCACAACTATCATTTTGTCCTTCTTCAGTGGAGGTTGAAAGAACTGCTGCAGGTAAATTAGGTATCTATAGTTACATTTCCAAATTTCTATCAGATTGCGCTTGTAGTTGGAGGTTGTCACGCTTAACATTGTCACAGTGCCACATTGTCATAGTGAAATATTATTACAAACACTTTTAAGAAATGGAAAATATATATGATATACAGTACACAGTCACATTTAACAATGAATCATTGTGCTAACTGAAGGTCCACCATGTGCTTATTAAATGCTAATTTTAGGAAACAAATGTCTACCCTGTCATAGTCCACCCTGTCATCAATCATTCCATGACAGGGATGTAATGATGTTACACATATGACAGCAGTTATTTCATACTTCCAACAGTATGTGATTTACTGCACTGCAGTAGGAGTGGGCAATATGGACTTTTTTTTATCCATTCAGCTGTTATTGTATCCAAGTTTCTGAATGGTTTGAGGGTATGCTGAAAAATTCTGAGGTAGTCCCAGAGCAACACCATACCAACACCATGTTTAACAGTTGATAGTGTTTCTCTGCTCCTTTGGTTTATGGACCAATCAACTAAAAAAAGTGTGTGTGTGTGTATACACACACCTTCTAATTCAATGTTTTTTTCTTTATTTTTATTACTTAAAAGACACTTCATGTCTAAAGTAATGATGGACTGTTGTTTCTCTTTACTTAGTTGAGTGGTTGTTGACATAATATGGATTACTACAGTTGTTC
>JAQQZX010000018.1:8758661-8775684 GCA_030068355.1 Notoglanidium maculatum | reverse complement strand
AATGCGAGCGTGTGGTTGTTTGTCTGTGTTGGCCCTGTGGTGGACTGGCGACCTGCCCAGGGTGTACCCCGCCTCTCCCGAAGATGCTGGGATTGGCTCCAGCTTCCCCGTGACCCAGACGGATAAAGCGGTATAGATAATGGATGAATTAAATGACTGATTTGATCAATATTTGTTCACCAAAGCTGCTGTGATAACTTGTGCCATGCTAAGTTAGTCCACATCTTCCCTTAATTACATGCTTTCTAACCAAATTCCACTCCACAGTGCAATAGTATCATGAGGCTACTTCATGACCCAAAAAGCCCAAGTAAAAAGTGCAGGTACAAGTGTAGGCTTTGGTTATGGGCATAGTTTGACTTTTGAGCCTGGGGGACAGAGTAATAGGATAAAATGCAACTTTATAGCATAATCAATTTACTGTCCAGTGATAGCATATTGTGGTAACAGAAGAGAATATAAAATGCCAATTCTGCCACAGTACCTTACAACAAGCCATCTTCACAAACTATATATGAGTAACTCATTATGTAACATATGGGAGTAGAGATGCATACACAACTTACATATGCGTACACATCTAGGTTCTTTTTATTTTACGTCTTTATTACCACTTTATGTAGGGTCAATGTGGACCGACTCACACAGGCACAGGGAGAAAATGCAAGTTCCACATAGACAGCCCCTCGGTCGATCAGCAGGTTCAAACCCAGAACCTGCTTGCTGTGAGGCAGCAGTGCTAAACACTGCGTTACCATGCCACCTTATCTATTGTAGGTTAACTAAGCAAATTAATCAGATAGCAGCAACCATACTGCTAAGAGCCTCCATTGTATGCAAAAAATAAAAACTGGTTAATAATAAACACTGCATATTAAAAACATTGACATTGCCCATGAATATATTCTACTCAAAAAAACATTTTGGAGTTCATCTAAAGGAGAGAGAGAGAGAAGGAAGGAAGGAGGAGAAAGACAGCTGTGCTAGTTACTGAAGTTAAAATTGAATAACAATGTTTTCGTAATTTAGAATTAGGTTAGATGTCTTTGTAGATGTGGGGTGGACAAAAAGTGCAATTACACACCTTAATTTAAATTTTGCAATTCTTACACTTAAATTTGTAAAATTATCTCTCTAGTTCCATTCTGAGCTCAGGTCATGATCTCTGTAGCGTTTCTGTGCATATTCATCCAGTGTCCATGTGGATTTCCTCTGAGTTCTCTGGTTTCTTTTCACCTCCTAAAAACATAGCAGTAGGTGGCTGTTCTAAATTTACTCTAGGTATAATTGTGTAAATATGTATGTTTATGGTGGCCACTCATATAGGGTGCATTTCTGCCTCATGCCCAATATTCCCAGGATAGGCTCTGTGATTCTAACCAGTATAATTTAGTTACTAAAAGTGAGTAAGAGAGCTCAGACTTCAACTGCTTGGTGGGATCAGAAATCTAAACTCCAGACCTCTAAGTGTTATATATGCCTTGTTTGGAGGGATCATATATATTTGGATGATTCCAAGCAAAATATTTTCATGTAGGATTGAAGCAAGGCTTGCATTCCCTTTCAATTCCTTCAAACCTTAAAAGTTTGATAGAAAAGCTCGTTAAAATGACCTCTATGGGGGCTGTACTGATGAATAGACTAGCTGAGTATATTTCAATATAATATTTACAAACAATAGAAAGGCATACATCAGTACATTCATAATACAATGTATCAAAATAATAATAATACAAGTCATATCTCTCACTCCATCATACTCTTTGCCTCCTTATAAATAGCGGTCATCAGTATTTGATACTGGAATTTATATACTGTAGAATAATTTTATTTTTATAATTATATGTTAACTAGTAAGTGTGGTGATGACAAAAATTGCAACCTAATTGTTTGCTTTCTTTTGGATTTAGATTATAACATAATCCAATAGGACTATTATGAAATAGTAGTAAAAAAGGACAGTTTTTGTGCATTGTCAATTATTGCTGCATGCTCTAGCAAGCGTTTTAAGTCTGAGCCATGACGATGTTAGAAACAAGCGAAGTCTTTATTTTTGAACAGCAAATTTGTAAGAGTCCTTGCCTTGTCCCTGATGACTTTACTGAGGCTTACCCAAAGCAAGGCATTCTGGGAGACTGCTGGTTGCTGTGTGCCTGTAACATGCTCCTGAAGAGCCGCTATATGCTGGATCAGGTAAAGACGAAGACACACATCAAAATACATACTACTATTTTAGATATAAACATTTTGAGTTGTAATTTTGTTGTGATGTTGGATATTATTATTCAGTACTATTCAATATTGTTCATTGTAACTGGCTCAGTCCCAGTTACGCCCAGTGTTCCCTTATTTGGATCCAGAGCCACCACAACCCTAAACAAATAAAGTGGTCACTGAAGATGAATGAATGAATGAATGTGTCTCTCTATCTGTCCCCAAATCAGGGACTGGAAAACCCTGTCTCAATGAAATGAGACTGAGTGTGTGTATGATTGTTCCAGGTGATGCCCTCTGGACAGTGTGTGTGGGGACAGAGAGGTTACACTGGTAAGTTTCGGTTTCAATTTTGGAGGAATGGCCACTGGACAGAGGTTTGGATAGATGATCGACTGCCCTGCATCAAAAACACACCCTGTTTTTCTTGCTGCCACAGCCCCATGGCTTTCTGGGTATCATTGTTGGAGAAAGCATATGCAAAGTGAGTACTATGGGGATGTTCATTAATGACTTAGAATAAACTCATGATTGTTATTACATATTTAGCCTCATGGCCTTCATCCATACTAATGATCAAACATAAAACATATATCATGGTAATTGTGATTTAGCAGAAATATCAGCTTTCCTCCAGAAATGAAGTGTTTTTGCGCCTCTGAATACATCAATGAAGAGTCTGTATGATGCAGCACAATGTGTAGACCTATTATATTACAATCTTACTGCCAGTAGTAGCAGGAGATAGAGGAGCAGCCATTAGGTCACAGGTGGGAAAAACAGGGCTTTATTAACCCCAGACTTGAGTAAGCAGCAGAAAAAAAACATATAGAAAACAACACTGGGAACATTTTATATTTATGTCATTTTGGCAGACTTATCCAGAGCGACTTACATATATTTCAGTTATACAGCTGAGCAGTTGATGGTTAAGGGCCTTGCTCAAGCAAGCTTGGCAGTGCTGGGATTTGAGCTCACAACCTTCCGTTTACTGGTCCAATGTCTTAACCACTGAGCTACCACTGCAAAAAAAGCACTGGAACAAAAGCAAAGCATGTATGGAGTTCAAGTGCAAAGAGCAAAAACACAGCATGTTAGCAGCATACTGGAGCTCATGAAGTGTACCTTGTGTTGGGAGCAACGTGTGTTTATGACAGGTGTCTGACGAGCCTGAACTGGCCGCAGGTGGGCACAAGGGCGCAGGAATGCCCTTCTCAGCATCTGTACACTTACAAACAGTCTGCATGTGCTGTCATGATCTTTTTCTCTGAACATTACTTTCATAGCATAATATATATCATGATAATTGTTATTGTTTAAATGTCAGAAAATAATGTGATATAATCTTTAGGGCATATTGCCCAGACATCCTTTCAGCTTTGTGGCACCAGTCTGGGGAAAGCCCAAATATGGGTGTGATGGTCATGTGTACCTAAACTTTTTTGCTATGTGTATTTTGCAGTACACAACAATGCATATTTTGTCTGTTTGTTTTTCTCAAGGCTGCATGGTTCATATGAGCAATTATGGGCAGGACAGGTATGTGAGGCAATGGTGGACCTGAGTGGAGGTGTGGCTGAACGCTGGAGTTTAAAAAAGTCTGTGAACACACCTGAAGGGAGGAGCTTGTTCCCAGACATCTCAGAGGAGATGAGGAAGTGGAGTTACATCAGTTGCTGTGTTCATAAAACCCCTACAGGTTAGTGGGAACAGGTTAGTGAGAACAGCTCAAGTATAATATGCAATTGTTATTGTGATAAATTAAACACATTTGTTTTAGAGCACTTGGCAAGATATTTAGACCAACAGTGGGAAGTATGTTAACAGAAATCAAAAGTGCCCCCCATGAGCCTATGCTCTAGATTAATCCTTTACTGCACAGTTTACATTACTATAAATAGAAGTAAACACCAAATAAAAAAACAATTAATGTTTGATGTGAGTAGCCTTTGCCAGGTGCACCATCATGTAATTTTATAAGGAAATCAGCTGGTAGGTTGTTCTAAGCATCTAGGATAATTCCCCTCTGTTCTTCCTAAGCCTTCCATAAACCTGTTTCTGTTTCTGCAGGTAAACAAAGAAAGACTAAATGATGATTTTTTTTCTGACAAGCTGTCTATTATCCCAGTCCCCAGGGACATGCATATTTTTTGTCCAGCTGTTGTTTTTTGTCATTCTTATTTGTAGACAAATAGATTCAACAAAGTAAAAAAAAAATAAAAAAATAAAAAAACCATGGCTGTCAAGAGACCCATCACATTAAAGGGACATTGCAGAAATATCTGACAAGTACTGATTACTCTCTGCATGTGACAACATTCTCTCATTCTTCACATGTCAGGGCTATGGGCCAGTGTGGCTAGACAGAAGTCCATTCTCACAAAATACAACCAAGCCCAACTAAATCACCCCAAACTATGTGGCAAAATGGTCTGATGAGGACAATTCCAAAAGTTATAATAATTCCATAATTCCACAAGGTATATTTGGTGCAAAAATACACATCACCAAAGGAACACCGTACCCTAGGTGAAGCACTGTGGTGGCAACATCATACTTTAAGGGTGCTTTTCTTTAGCCAAAATTGTGGGATTTATCAATGTGGAAGGAATCGTGCAAAGCTACAAATACTAGTTGATTTTAGCTAGTTGCTAAACTAGTTAATTTAAAACCTTCAGGCATCTACTAGCAAGCTAAAGGTGAAATGGAATTTTAACTTTCAGCACAACAGTAAACCAGAGCATACATCCAAATCAACAAAGGAATGACTTAACCAAAAGAAGATCAATGTTTTTGAATTGCCTAGCCAGAGCCCAGACTTGCTGATAGTCCCTTACTCAAAAGACTGAGTGGTGTAATAAAATCAAATGATGCTTCAAGAAAGTATTAGTTTAGGCATGTGTACACTTATGCGACTAGGTTAATGTAAGTTTTTTTCCCCCACTTTATTTGTATACTTAAACAAAAATATCTGACATTTATTTTAGTTTAATTTTTTACAAAAACCTTCCATTTTAACATGGGTGTGTAGACTTTTTATATCCACTGTATTGTGCTTAACATAGTAATGTGATCATGCAAAGTAAACAATTTAAAAACTATATCTATATATATATATATCACAAATTTTTCTAGTAACTCTGCACTTATACAGTGGATAGAAAATGAATACACCACCATTAAAAAGTCTTCCTTTTTGTTGTGTAAACTTATGTAAACATCGTGGATTTAAATGTGAATTGTTTTCCCTGATCCAAACAACACATCATACCACATGGATACAATATTTGTTTTTCATTAGGGAAAAAAGAGCGCATTTAATTGACACAACTGAAATTTCTTCATTTCTTAAGTATGCCCCCACCCCTCAGGGTATAGGCACCATTCGTGGTCTTCCCCCACTCTTCTTTGCAGAAAGCTTCATGCTGGAAGAGGTTAGTTGGATTTTGCAGATAGACAGCAACATTCATATCATTTCACAGATTTTTAATTGGATTCAGATCAGGGCTTTGATTAGGCCACTCCAGAACATCCAACTTGTTTCTAGCAAGCTATTGCGTGGTGACTTTGGCCTTATACCTAAATTATTGATCCATTTTCAGATGTTTTGCAGATTTCATGAGGTTCTTCCCTAGAATCTCCCTGTTCTTAGCCCTATTTATCCTTTCCTTAATCTTGACAATTTCCCCAGTCCCTGCAGATGACAAGCATCTCCACAACATTATGCTTCCACCACTGTGCTTCACAGTCAGGATGGTGTTATTTTAGTAATGGGCTGTGTTGGGTTTTTGCCAACCATCGCATTTTGTGTTCATGCAAAAAAAATCTACTCTGGTTTCATCTGACAGAAAACCCTTCTGCCAGTTTGTTGCAGGATCCTTCAAATGTCCGTGCAAACTTCAAGCGGGACTCCAGATGGACCTTTTTGAGAAATTGCTTTGCAATGAATTGCTTTGCCTCTCTTACAAGCCAGATATTTGCAATAAATTTGATACAGTTTTATTATGCATATTTTCCTCTATTGGCCATAAATCTTTGTAGGTCTTTCAAGGTTGGCATTGGGTTCCTGATGGTCTTTCTGACCAAGGGTGTTCTTTCCAGGTCATCTAGTTTTGATGATGGCCTAGATTTTGGCAGACTGTAGGTGGTGCCATGCACTTTTCACTTCTTAATGAAGCAGTTAACTGTGCTCTGGGGTATCTTAAATGGCATGGAAATCTTTTTATAATCTTGTTAACAGCTGTGATTCCACAGAGGTGTTGGGAATTTAAGTGAATATGTGTCCTTGAAGGCACGGTTTTTCCTGAGATTGTTTAAGGGACGTTATAGTATGGGGTGTATACAGTACAATCCAAAAGTATTGGAACAGCAAGGCCAATTAATTTGTTTTTGCTGTGCACTCCAGACAAACACTAAAAGATGCTATGGTTAAAGCCTGGAAAGGCATAACCAGTGAAGAAACAAGAAATCTGGTGTACGCTGTGGGTCATAGGCTTGATGCAGTTATTGTGTGCGATAGATATGCAAACAAATATTAAGTATTCTTAATTTAGTTGAAAATTTTCTGTTCCAATACTTTAATTCACTTGAAAATCTGGGTGGTTTGATACAAAATGTTCTATGCTGTTTAGCATATCTACATGTAAACCCCAATTCCAAAAAAGTTGGTACATTGTGTAAATGAAAAACAGAATGCAATGAATGAATCTCATAAACCCTATTTTCTGAAATTGCTCTTCTAATTGTCGATACAGTATTCGGGGGATTGGTGACCCTCAGCCCATCTTTTCTTCTGAGTGACACTGCAACTGTATAAATAAGGCACCATATAAACTGCCTCAGCATACACCTGAAACTCTGATGATGCTGTTGGACTGCTGTTGACATGAGCGGTTCTGCTAAAATGGCAGAGGACTCGAATCACCACGAACAGTCTTGTACTCTAAACTCGACCCTAGTATTAAAGTTTGTTAGTTGTAATTGCACTATACAGTTCACACAGGTGACGAATAAAGCCACACAGGAAACCAGGAAGTAGGGTGCAAATAATCCAGTGCTTTATTTTGTGTCTACAGTTCCAAACAACAAACACACCAGTGATTGGCGTGGTGCAGTGCAGTGAGTGAGGGTGGCGTGCGCGGTGAGTGAATCTGTCCGGTCCGATGAGAGACTCACAGGTGAGGAGGCGTCGATACTCCGAGGAGATTTAGCGAACTCGGGGAACAAAGCATTCATGGCGAGTCTATCTGAGGACATGCGGAAAACAGAGACAAAAAAGAGGCATGCTTCATATATCATCCAATTTCTCACTCACCCTGTGATGCCACTGCCGCCTTTTTATATCCCACCGCCGCCGGCTAGAGAAGAGCGAATAATCCTCCTCCAGCCATGCTGGATTTGACCGCCCCGCCCTTGTTGGGAATCCGCACTGATGTGGGGGCCGGGATTCCTGTGGAGCTCCGCTTCCGGGGTTACCCGGCGGGGAGGAGCGCTTGTGTAGGTTAGACGGCAGGGCTGTATAGCCACAGACATCACAATGGGTTTATGAGATTTTCATATCATTGCATTCTGTTTTTATTTGCAATTTGCACAATGTCCCAACTTTTTTGGAATTGGGGTTGTAAATATCGTGGAATAAAAGCTGAAAGTCTGATTTCTCTTCTCATATTCATCTTTTGATTGGATCACTCAAATGTCTTCAGTGCACAGCAAAAACAAATTAAATTGCCTTGCTGTTCTAATTACGTTTGGATAGGAGTGTGCTTATCTATCCAAGATGTAGTATTTGTTCATTTTTAAATAACGTTAGAAGTGTTTTTATTGTTAGCTTTTCACTTTGACATTGTTAATTGTTGTGTGTAGATTAGCAAGAAAAAAAAATATTTATTCTATTTTAATTTCAGTTTATTGGTCAACTTAATGTCAAAAAAGTTAAAGAGGCTACATTCATTTTCTATACACTGTGCATCAGTAATATTATAAAAATTGTTCTGTACTATATTACTATGGTTATGAAACGTGAACCTGAATTGGTGATCTGCATTTTACCTTTTCCTTATGAATGTCATATGTCAATCAGATCATTATGTACTATACTCATTGTTATTGAAATACATCATATTATAATGCATTCATTATAATATATTTCTATAGAGCATATTTATCATACTTTATGTACATTACTACAGTGCTAAAGGCTGTAGTTTGTACTGTAGTATTTTGTTGTAATCATATGTTTAGGTTTTTCAGTAACCCTATCTACAGTGTTTCTTTCTGTAGGTGCCCCTGAGCAGGGTCAGTTCCATGCAATGAGTGTAATGGAATGGAAAGCTGTGAAAACAAGTGCTGGAGCACAAGTGCAGCTGCTGCAGATACGCAACCCATGGGGCAGAAGGTGCTGGGAAGGAGCCTGGACTGAGCGGTGGGTGATGTGTTTTTCCAGACTATGGGACATGCTTATTTTTGCCATCTTAATGTCTTATAATTCCATAATGTCTTATTAATTGATGTCTCATTAGATGTCTCATTAGGGCAACAGTGAGGACCGAGCAATACAGCAATTTTAAACTCATCTCTGACCAACAAAATAATAATGGCTATTGTAATGCAGATGTACATAAAATATCTCATAACCTCTCTCATTCTCTCCCCATACCCTTTTTCTGTCTCCTTTACACACACCCACACACTTTAGAGGAGTGGGGTGGACTTTGCTGGACCCCTCCTGCTCTGCAGATCTGTTGGGCCACACAAAGGAGGGGGAGTTCTGGGTAGATGAGATGGAATTCCTGCAGAAATTTGATGAAGTCACTGTAGGATATCCAATCAATGAGGATTATCATCTTCAGAGCATTTACACAGGTACCCACAACATGTTTGATTCTTGTGTTCTGTTCACAACATAGCAACAAACATCCTACTGACTGACTCTTGTTTTTTCAGCAATACAATTGTAAAATTAATTTTTAAATACCAATTTGTCTCTATTAATAGCAATATAAACAATATTTATGAAAACGGAGCTACAATCAGTGTACCCAGGTTGCCTATTAGGTTTTGCACTGAATACAAAGCACTACTTCTGATGTTCAGAGTTTTAAACTGTTTGTCTTTGGTATATCTTTTTGTCTTGAAGCAGTGTAAAGCAGCCCTGACACTTGCACGCGGAGGTGGCAGGAAGAGACATACACTGTTGCATGCCAATGGGGGAACTAGTCATGAAAAAGTGAATATAGCTTCATTGGGTTTTGTATCAAGTATGTGCATGCATGCCAAGGCATGCCAGGATTTTGGAAATTGAAAAAAGAATTGGCATGACAATTTTTGTGCTAGTGTCATGGCTAATGCACAACTGTCGTGGCAAATTGAAACCAAATCAGGAAAGTCGGAATTGTAGTGATGACGTTTAATTAGTCCAAGAAAATACAGTAACAGTTACACACACAGACAGTGACCGGGAGAGAAAGTGACGGCCCCCTCCTCAGATATTTTTGGGCATTTATACTGATTTGGATGCATGTACACCGTCTGTGCAGTTGCTACCTTTTGCAGGCATGCCGCATCTCAGGCGACACTGCTCCACCGCAACCATTTTCCAAGAAATCTTCCTGCCATATCTTGCCCTCTTGCTCCAGTATACTTTATAATTAGAGCCCTCTAAATTTTACTTGCATGATTTTCAGGTGGAACACCACCGCCCTTAACGACCCATGCCTGCAATGTATTACATTACTTGATGTCCAGGCACTTTCCACCTCTCTCTGTGACTATTACATTACCATCAATTTTTATAGTTATTTGTGCTTGGATTATATGGTTGGGTTATACCTTTAAAGCATTGCCCTTAATCGCTCTTCGCCACAAGTCAGTGTGAGTGCACACAGACCCACAGAGAGGGGGGGGGTATATTCGCCTACACATCTAGTTGCATCTCTACTTGCAGTATACTTATTTTTAGCTCTACATATCTAGAAAACCTGTACAGTCTCAAATCAGATACGTCTCGCAGTCTAGTCAGCTTCCACATCTGCACACAAACAAGCTTAACCTTTTAACCTTTACGCACATATCTAATGCAGCAGTGCACACAAACAACTTTTCTGGTACATTTTGTTCTAATTTTGTTCTAATCTGCCCCTACACAACTTCTGTGCAACCTAAGTGCAACAACTGTGCATCACTGTCACTGCTTGCTATTGTGTACCATTGCGTGGGAATATTTAACATTGTAAACACCTGTGGAACGCAGTGGCGCATATTAGCATGCAAACGTTGCACATACATAGCACATAGTTTCCGTGTGGCAAGCGGTGGCTCGCCAAAAGTAGCACCATCATTTTGATCAATAACTGATCACATTGTCTATAATCATGCCTCTGGTCAAGCACTCTCTGCACCACACACTCCTTGGTTTTTTTTTCTGCCTGGGTTTTTTCTGACTCTTTCTCCTCTTCCTCTCCTCCTCCTCTAATTTCCACTGATGCTCATAGATAATGCCCACAGTCAAGTGACTGCCATATGGTTCCAAGGCGTGGTCTGTCAAACAACATATAATTCTACACAATGACTTCATGCATGCGTAACTGTAGCATGTTAATGAGTGCTCATTTGTGCCACTGAGTCCTCAGGCATGGCCATTGTATGGTATGACATTGTTGCAACTTATTCGCAAATAGTGTGTTCCTTAGTTTGTACCTTAAGCATGACAGATGTCATGATATGGTGCAAAGTATGCTTAACTTTGTCATGATGACAACATTGTTGCGCTCCCTTTTTGGCACGCGTTGGCACGCCTCAATACAGACCTGTTTGTGACCCAAAATTCGTGCAATTGTCAGGGCTACTTAAGCTATCCTGAGTGCTTTGTTTGCTGTGGTAAGCCTAATATTAATCCCAGGAACACTTGCAGCTCAAATGGTAGAGGATTTTCCTTATATTACTCCTGAACTCTGGATGTATGTGTTTGTAAAATCCTACTTTTTTAACCTGGCCTATAGATTTTTTGATGAGTTTTGAATATTTAATTCACAAAACCAGCAGTAAAATTCAATTCATTTGAAAGACTCATCTGTGGTACATCAAATAAGAGTTTAAATCATTAAAACATGTATATAACCATCTTGTTCAAACAACTGTACAAGAAACAAAACCAATACCAATGCCAAATGATAATGAAATCTAGACCAAAAATGTTTATTTGGATGATTATAAAATTATATTGAGGTAATTTTAATTTATGTGTTATTCAAAGAATATTTGTTACTTCTCATGCAGTGACTTCCTACCTTAATGGAAGGTAAATAGTGGAGGCGGTATAGCACCTATCTGCAACAGATTAGACAAAATTTGATCCGTGTTCGTTACTACATATTTGTACATATTTGTTACTACAATTTATGTATGATACATTTATCTATTATTCTATTATTCACAGTTTCTGAAATTTGAGTATTGCCACTAACCAATTTTTCTCTTTCTCTCTTTTTTTCTTAACAATATTTTAATTTCAAAGACTTATCATGTAGCATTAAAACCTAAATAAAAAACAATTTTTTTGGATCTTGTAGATTAGTGTATACTTTTAAATGTAAAGTCATAGTTTTCAGCTTAGACAAGCAGTTTATGACAACAATCATGACAAAGGTCGAAATCTGTAAAGATAATCAGTTCTTGTCCTAGTTTTTAAGTTTAACGATACCAAGCCTGTACTTGTAGAATACACATTAGTCACGTTAAAGATTGACTATAGGAAACAGGGATGTTTTGGTTCTGACATGCCATCTGGTGGAACTGCTTTTTAATAATCTTAAAGCAATCCCATATACATTCATGCTATATATACATATGAATATACAGTCAAGTGTCAATTATAAACCAAGTAGACCATTTAATTTCAGCCTTTACACAATCCAAGATAGCAGATCAGAGCAGTATAGGAAATTTATTAAGATTGAACTTGGCATTAAGACATTTATTGTTGTCTCAAATTAGAGCTCTAAAACATAGCAAAACATACTTAATTTATGTGGACTGCTGCTATCACATTGAGCCTCTTGCCTCTTACAATACAGTTAAACTTTGCTTTTACTAAAACGTCAACTTGCCATACAGGTCTTGCACAGGCATCAGGATTTTTCCCCTTGCTCACTCATGCAAGTTGAACTTTTGTGCCAGTATAATCCATGTTTGCATAAACTTACTGAATGTTACCATTTCCCCACATTTTGGATGTTTTCATATGGTTTTGCTGATCATCTTGGTTGTGTTCCCTGTTCATTTTGACAAGGATTTAAATTTTATTTTTAGTCTTAATCACTTGCTGAAAATTGTAGTTACATTTCAGTGACATGGTAGGCTTTTTGTTTTGTTTTAGTAAAGATTTAATCAGTGGAACTCAGTATATTAGTCTATTTATTAGTTATAATATTAGTCTATGTTTGTCATAAATTCAAAAACTCAGTTTTATGCAGGTTTTCCACCCAAACAGAGCCAGCTATTTCATCTCGTCATAATGAACAGAGATTTTGCCATAATTTTCATTATCCAATATTTTTCATTTACGTTGTTGTAATAATTTAGTCAAGAAATAAAAGGTCCTCACCAAATGCATATAAAAATTTTTGTTGCCAAAATAAACACAACAGGTTTGTGTTCCATATTTTCAGTTCAAGATCATGTAGTGACTATAGAAACTACAGAAAATGTATTAAACATGATAATGCCGCACCGCCATCATTGGCAGGAAGTAAGTTTAATAACTTACAAACAAGTGGGAGAACCACCAATGCTATTGCACTCTAATGTTCATAAGCTGTAGTCTTAGGGGAGGGGTTATGCTAATTAAGTGGCTCCAGCGCATCATCGAGCCACCATTTCTGACACCATTTCTAAAAATCCGGAACACAAAAATGGTGAAAATTTGTTTAATTGTCTAACTCCACAATCAGGGTTGGGAGGGTTACTTTAAAAATGTATTCCGATACACTTATTAATTACTTGCTAAAAAATGTATTCAATAACTTAATCTAATTACAACAAAATTAAAATAATATGACTGATTATTTTCCATTACTTTTGGATTACCGCAATACCAAATATGTAGATGATAGCATTTTCTCAGCTGGAAGGCAGAACTTGCACTGTACTTTGATGTTCCCCTTTTCTGATTTAAAGACAAAATAATGGCAGATTTTTTCCACCAGAGGCCATAGTGACTGTAAGATTAGCTATGATTTCACTCGAAACCAGGGTAATGTGAGACTTGTGAAGTGTTGTGTGCCCATGTGCATGTATATATCGTTCTTATTTAGTGCTGCAACTACTGATTATTTTTACATTTTTTTTATTTGATTATGTTTTTATTTGTTTATTTTAGGGTGTTAATTGATTAATATTTAACTGATTGTTCGATTAGTTTTGTTTTGTTTTTTAAACGTGCAAAAGATATTTATTTTACAATATTTATTTGCAGCATTTTAATCAGCACTACTACAGAACTTTTTCTTAACTAGGCTTAAGTGAATAGCAGTTCACTAATTATCACATTAGTGAGAGTTATCAAATAATCTGTCACAGCATGAGAATATTATCAAATGCTCATATTGACCAAATGCATGTTGATGCTCATTCAATGTAAGCATTATTATATGAATGGTACTGAATATACACTTAAAGTAACTCAAGGTTACGGGATTATGTACAACGTTTACAGCTTATCACTTTTTTAATCACTTACTACAGCTGTGTGTCTATATATTTATAGCCTATATATATATTTCAAGCCTTGAATTGTTCTAATTTCAAACAGACAAATTCAAAATAAAGGTTAAAATAAATATCAGCTGCCTGTTTCACTGAAACTTTCTGATGCCAATTTCATTTTGCTTGCTGCATGCGTGTGTGGCGAATCATTTTCAGTGTGTGGAATCGATTAAAAATATTTGCAGTTGACTCTTAGTTTTCAGTTCCTGACATTAGTGAATCGACTCTTTTTTTGTTTGTTTTTTTTTTTTTTTTGGGCTCGATTTGTGAACCAAAAGCAGAGTTGGAAAATATATACTAGTTTAACTTTTTACTTTTTTAAGCTAATTGATTTGAATGAATTCAAACAGGTTTAATGCAGGAACAGCACACTTCTCCTCACATTCCCAAAAACAAATGATAATATTACTCATATTAAAACACAAGTTATATCATGCAGGGTGAGAAGGTCCTACTGATGTTTCTGATCCACAATTTCACTCAGATGTGTGTTGTTATGAAGTGGTGTAGCATATGCACACTGTTTAATAAGCAGTTCAACTAATAATAAAATTATTGGCAATTATTTTTATTATCGATTTTTATTGATTTTGTTGATTAGTTGTTGCAGCCCTTATGCATTTTAAAATTGTAATCCTGTAAATAATCCCCGTTTTTACTAAAAGTATCTATAATCTTATGACAGAATTTTTTTTCTGTAACTATAACAGAATACAGTTACCTTTTTTTGTATCCTAATTATGTAACACCATTCCATGTATTCTGTTACTCCCCAAACCTGTCCACAATTCAGTAACATTTAGTTTACAGTCTTTTCACGTTTTCAGTAACAACTTTCTAACATGTATACGGTGTTAAAAACAAATATCGAAATTTGCTTTACACGATCTTTCAGTGTAGCTACTTGGCTGTCGTACAAGATACTAATTTTAGTGCCACGAGGGAAAAAGCTTTTACTGGCTCCACACCATGTTTAGAAGTTGTCTGGCAATGAGGTTAGTTTATGGAAGTTGAAGATTTAAAAGTAAAGTAGTACATTTTGAATTATATTAACATTTTTAATAAACAAATTCAATAATTATATATTAATCAAATGCTTAACATACTTTTCATGATTTTAGTAATTTCATAAATATATAGTTAACTCATGAATGAAATCTGATTGTTTTATTAATGTGCTTTATCACAACCACTTTTATAGAGTTTGTAAATTAATTTTAAAATTATAATTTAAGCCAACAAATATGTCAACTCATAAAATGTCTAAGATGGTAGCTAAATCTGTAATTTGCAGAAAATTATAATCTAGATTTTGAAAGTTCAAGTAACAGACCTCAGTGGATTACAAAGCATTGTTTCCTCCAATCCTTATGGTCAGCTTTATAGGGAATCATATTTAATGTGGCTTCAACTGCTGTCTTTGTCTCCTCACTTTTTACAGGGTCTCTCTTGACTCACACTCAGCAGATAGCTGGCTCCTGGGTCAAAGGCCACTCAGCAGGGGGTTGCCGTAACAACAGTAGCTATAGCAGCAATCCTAAATTTTGGTTAAAGGTTCGGGAAGGAGGAGAGCTGCTCATATCGCTGTTGCAACATGGCCCATGGAGTTCACTGCACAATTCCCAGAAAGGGAAATCAGATGGCAACAGTCAGCAGCACCCGTACTATCAAGCCATTGCACTGCACGTATGGAAGGTTTGTGGGAAAATTGTCTAGTGGGCCTTACTGTATTCCCTATATAGCAATTTGTTATATTGTATCCTAAATTGGTCTCGTCTGTCTAAGAAATTATATCAGTGTGTATAAAATAGTTTCTAGTGTTTCTTTAATGATATTGCACTCTCACTTTCTTTTGTGGTAGTAGTTCATTTGGCCACTTCACAGCCACTCGAGCTTCAGTATAGAGATTTGGAATATGACTAGTTAGTGTGTGATTTTATGGTTTGTTTTTTTCTTTCACAGGTGGACAAAAAGCGATTTAAATTGTCTCAGACACTGAACTCGACGCCCTCTGTGTCCTCGCTCACACACAAATATGAGCGTGAGGTGGTGGTACACACACACTTAAGTTCTGGGTTCTACCTGCTTGTGCCCAGCACCTTCCAACAGGGAGCACAAGGGCACTTTCTCATTCGAGTGTATGCTACCTGCCCCACATACCTCAGGTATGAATAAATTTCTTTTCCTTTTTTTAAATAAATGTGTGTGTGTGTGTGTGTATATGTATATACAGTACATAGTATAGTAAATCTTTTTCATAATCTTATAGAAAGTCACTATAGTAAATCTTTTGATTTTAAACATAATATGGGAATTTGGGAAGTGTATATTGTTTATACTGTATTTGTTTTTTTTTTACCAGACATTTGCTAGTTATAAATCAAATTCATCCTTTTTGTAGTACATTAAAGATGAGTGTACAGCAGGAGTGTGTAGGTGGAGAATGGGAGATGACAAGTGTGAACGGCTGCTGGACAGTCGGCTCTACAGCTGGAGGAAGTCGGAATTTCCCCTCACATGGGCAGAACCCACATGTTCCACTCAAAGTGACTTATGACCCCGGGGGAACAAACATTATAGTTACACTATGCCAGCATAGCCCACCAAACAGTCTTCATGCCATTGGCTTTCATATTTATAAGGTCAGTAGCAGGGGAGGGCACACTGTGCACATATTGATATGATGGATACAGTCATATGAAAAAGTTTGGGAACCCTTCTCAGCCTGCATAATAGTTTACTCTACTTTCAACAAAAAAAGATAACAGTGGTATGTCTTTCATTTCCTAGGAACATCTGAGTACTGGGGTGTTGGCCAGACAAAGATTTTTAGTGAATCAGTATTTAGTTGTATGAAATTAAATCAAATGTGAAAAACTAGCTGTGCAAAAATTTGGGTACCCATGTAATTTTGCTGATTTGAATGCATGTAACTGCTCAATACTGATTACTTGCAACACCAAATTGGATGGATTAGCTCATTAAGCCTTGAACTTCATAGACAGGTGTGTCCAATCATGAGAAAAGGTATTTAAGGTGGCCAATTGCA
>JAQQZX010000018.1:8703294-8720678 GCA_030068355.1 Notoglanidium maculatum | reverse complement strand
CGTCCGCGCTCATCGTCCGGCTAGTCGATGGCGCATTCGAGCGATTGGTTCCTGTCCGGGGGGCGCGGAACGTGACAAAATTAAATGCACCTACAAGTTGGTGAAAGGTCATGTGACTGTATCGCAATGATTACAATATCAAATGGCAGTATGGGCACACTGCTGGTCCCATGTCAGTAAGGTATGGCACCCTCCTGGATACATGTGGCAATACAGTGCAGAAGGGAGTTGTACAGCCATTGTATCCTCTCCTGCGGATGTCGGCCCACAGCTGTTGTAACTGGCTCTCGAGAACTTGCAGATTGGCACAGATTCTGGGTTGATGTTCGAGCTGATCCCACACATGTTCAATTGAGGAAAGATTGGGGAACCTGGCTGGCCACTGGAGGACCTCAACATGACACAGGCTGTACATAGACACACGTGCCATGTGTGAACGGGCATTATCTAGTTGAAAAACTGTACCAGGGTGCTGTCTCAGGAAGGGTAAGACATGCAAAGGCAGAATGTCACTGACGTAACTCTGTGCCATCAGGGTCCCCGAATCACTACCAGACATGTCATACCCTATGTTTCTCCACACTATGATGCCAGGAGTAACGCTGGTGTGTCTCTTTACAACATTGACAGGATTGATCCACTATAACCAGGATTGGCTTTACCCTGCCGTCACTGTCTGGAGAGTGGAGAATAATCCATCTCCAGTTTCGCCTGATTTTGCCCCCGCTGTGGCCTCGTGTGACAAAGAAGTTCAAGATCTCCATTAAGTGCGCTTCCGGGGAATCCAAAATGGGGAGGAGTGCTTGCACACTGAAGACAGCGGGGCTGCATAGCCACAGACATCACAATAAATGTACATGTATATGTATTGTTGGCACAAATGGCGACATGCATGAACATGGTTCTCTGTTAGGGTGCTTGGTTGTGTTAATGTTTGTGTATAGTGTGTGCCAAGATGGGTTCATACAGTCATACGGATTTGTTTAGCTTATGATGCCACAGAGGCATTTCAAGCAATTCCATCAGACTCCCAACATACCACAGGACATTGTGAGACCTCTCCTTGGTCTCCTTGGTTTGTTATAGAGTCCAGGAGGCAGTGCAGATGGCATTGGGAGTACAAGCAGAAGCAAAGATGCCGGTAGGCCTACTGGTTAGCCTAAGGAAAGAGGTATACAAATATATTGTCCACAAATCAGATCCATTGTCCACAAATTAGATGAACTGGAATGTTTGTTATAGAGTCCAGGAGGCAGTGCAGATGGCATTGGGAGTACAAGCAGAAGCAAAGATGCCGGTAGGCCTACTGGTTAGCCTAAGGAAAGAGCTATACAAATATATTGTCCACAAATCAGATCCATTGTCCACAAATTAGATGAACTGGAATTATTGATGGCAGCAAACCTATGTGTTCGTGAATGCTATGTGATGATTATTACAGAAACCTGGCTACACCTGCTAATCCCGGAAGCTGCAGGACAGTGCACCACCCACCTCTTCGATAGGAACAGAGACTCTGGCAAGAAGAAAGGTGGAGTTATTTGCTTGTATATAAACAGTGACTGGTGTACAAACAGCAAGATTTTATCTGCATACTGCTGTCCTGACTTCTAAGCAATAACAGTCTTAGGCAGACCCTTGTATGTGCCGAGGGAGCTTACAGTAGTGATCATTACAATGTTTACATCCTCCCAATGCTAGCATTAGCACAGCTCTCACCCACCTACATGATATGATCAAAAACACCAACATCACAGCTGGTGATTTTAATCAAGCATGTCTAAAGACTGCTCCCCAAAATTGTACAAAATGTACAGTGTCCCACCAGGGGGAAGAGCACACTGGACTGTGTCTATTCCAACTTAAAGCTATAGAGCACTATGTCTCCTCCACCTGTGCCTGTCAGATCATCTCTCACTGCTCCTCATCACAGCATACACATCCCTGTGGAGGATAATCAAGCCAAACATAAAAACTATCAAAACTTGGACCGAGGGCACTCTCTTGCAGATGCAGGGTTGTTTTGCACATACAGATTGGACAATATTTGAACTTGATTTAGTAGAGTACACAGAAACTGTCCTAGGCTACATAATGTACTGCACTGATAATGTCACATTGGATATCACTTCCATCTGCCTGTATAAAGGATTTCCTCACTGGCCACCCACCCTCAGACTTTAGCACTGACTCCCCACAGGGCTGTGTGCTGAGCCCTCTCCTCTATACCCTGTACACTTATGATGATCTAACCACTTCAGCAACACAATTATTCAGCCATAGAGAGTGTTCTAGCATACTGTATTACAGCATGGTATGCCAGATGCACAGCACAGCTGAAAGGAAAGTAAGGAAGTAATATTTATTTATGCAGCATATTTATACAACTATTGTTGATCCAAAATGCTGTACAGGCATCAAATGACAATAGCAATGAAAAGAATAAAAGGACTTGGAATAAGTAAAAGACACAAAATGCCAAGCACAGAACAAAATAAAAAAAGTTTGAACCCACACTTCAGATCACAGATGTCACATGACACCAGTTTTTCAAATGCTAACAAATATAGATGTGCTTTGAGCCTTGTTTTAAAATTTGCCAAAGAATAAGCACTTCTAATTTCTTTTGGAAGACTGTGAGGAGCCTTGGGGCAGTGACTGCAAATGCACGGTCATGCTGCGTCTTTAATCAAGCACGAGGAACGGCCAAGAGCTGTTGAGAGGATGTTCTTGTGAATCTAGGAGCAGAGAGCGGACAAAGCAAATCCAAAATATAGTTTGGACATATCCCATTAAGAGCTTTAAAAACATACAATTATATTTTATAATGAATTCTAAAATAAATCAGTAACCAATGTAATGAAGCTAAAATTGGTATGATATGGTCTCTCTTTTCCGTACCACTGAGCACTCGAGCAGCAAGTTCAAGTTCAAGTGGCTTTATTGTCATTTCAACCATATTCAGGTGATACAGTACATAGTGACACGAGACAACATTTCTCCAGGACCAAGGTTCCACATATAAGTTCCACAACACAGAAGTACAAAGTGAAAATGTGCAACAGAAGACAACATAAGACAACATAAAGTGCATGTGCGCAAACATGCGCAGACATGGCAGAGACAACATAAAGTGCAAATGTGCAAACAGTGCAGAAATTATGAGACAAGACAGTGCAGTGCTAATCCAAATCTAATGTTCAAAAATTGTAGAGGTGGATGAATGTACATTTGTGTGTGTGTGTGTGTGTGTGTGTGTGTCAGTCCAGTCCCTGAGTGTTCAGGAGTCTGATAGCTTGGGGGAAGAAACTATGAGTGTTTCGGTACCTCTTGCCAGATGGCAGGAGGGTGAAGAGTGTGTGTCAGGGGTGTGTGGGATCTTCCACAATGCTGGTGGCTTTGCGGATGCAGAGTGTGTGGTGAATGTCAGTGATAGAGGGAAGAGAGACTCCGATGATCTTCTCAGCTGTTCTCACTATCCGCTGCAGGGTCTTGCAATCCGATATGGTGCAGTTTCCATACCAGACAGTGATGCAGCTGCTCAGAATGTTCTCAATAGCCCTTCTGTAGAAGGTGGTGGTAGATGGGCTTTCCTCAGACTTCACAGGAAGTAGAGCTGCTGCTGGGCTTTCTTGGCCATGGAGCTGGTGTTGAGGAATCAGGAGAGGTTCTCCGCCAGGTGAACACCGAATTTGGTGCTCTTGACCATCTCCCCAGAGGATCCGTCGATGTTGAGTGGAGAGTGGTCGCTCCGTGCTCTTCTGAAGTCAACAATCATCTCTTTGGTTTTGTCCACTTTCAGAGACAGCTTGTTGACTTTGCACTAGTCCGTTAGCTGCTACACCTCCTCTCTGTATGCTGACTCGTCGTTCTTACTGATGAAACCCACCACGGTCATATCATCAGCGAACTTGATGATGTGGTTTGAGCTGTGCATTACTGCACAGTTGTGAGTCAGCAGAGTGAACAGTAGTGGACTGAGCTGGTGGTGCTGGAGATACTGTTCCAAGTCCGGACTGACTGAGGTCTCTCAGTCAGGAAGTCCAGGATCCAGATGCAGAGAGAGGTGTTCAGGCCCAGCAGGCTCATCTTCCCAATCAGGTGCTGAGGAATGATAGTGTTGAATGCTGAACTGAAGTCTATGAACAGCATTCATACATAGGTGTCCTTGTTGTCCAGATATGTGAGGGCCAGATGTAGGGTGGTGGCAATGGCATCGTCTGTGGACCGGTTGGGGCAATAGGCAAACTGCAGGGGGTCCAGGGAGGGAGGGAGGCAGCAGGGTCTTAATGTGCCTCATGATGAGCCTCTCGAAGAACTTCATCATGATGGGTGTGAGTGCAACAGGACAATAGTCATTGAAGCAGGATACTGAAGACTTCTTTGGCATGGGAAAGATGGTGCTGGTTCTGAAGCACTTCGGGACAACAGCAGTGCTCAGGGAGCAGCTTTCTGCAATTGTTGTAGACGAGACAAACATGACTGACTTGCTCCAAGATACAAAGAATTACAATAATCTAACAGAGATGAGATAAAAGCATGAATGGCCAGGACAGGACAGTTCAGGGCAGGGCAGGGTGGCTCTGCAGAGGGAGAGAAAATTATTGCTCTCTGTACTCCCTGGAAGACGTCTCCAGTTCCCAATGCCCATGCTGACCCCTCCCAACCTGGCCACTCATTGTTTACATCACTGCCCTCCAGCAGGTGGTACAGGAGCATTAAATATATGCATATGCATTATATACAATTTATATAATGATGCAAAACTTAAAATTTAACTCTAATTTAAAGCTCTTTTTCAAGTATCCTTAATAATAATAACTACACTTTGGCTCTGTCTTTTTCTTTCACCTCAATTCAAGTGCAACAAGGTGTTTTGGGGCTGTTTCTGGTAAGCAGGAGAAGATGCTGGAAATGAATGAGCATTGCTTTCACTCACTATTCTCTAGGCCTGCAACCAACCTCACCCCCTATGAGTTCAACTTCCAGCTTGTGGTTCGAGGGGCCTGTCTACTTGCAGGTAACATTCTAAATCACATTGTATTTATCACCTCACATGATCCAGGTATATGATAATCTGCTGATGTACCACCATCAAATGGGCTGGTGTGAAAAATGAAAATGAAAAGCAGAACAATTCGGTAACATGACAGGAAAATTCATTGGCAATTTGCTTGATCCTAAAGGGGGGAAGCAAAACTATCATATTTTTAAAACAATTGATAGTCAGCATATGCATTTTTCATTGTAATTCACCTAAAATAGAAAGTGAGTAGATTAAATAGGGGGTACAGCAGTCATAACATGGCACATAGGCTCCCATTTTCTACATGTCTCACTGAACTGTTGTGGATTGACTGCTTGTGAAATGGACTTCAAAAGCCAAAATGCATCACAGAGTGTAGCGATCTACATAGTGAATGAACCTACTTGTTGAATAAAGAAATTAATGGAGTGAGAAGCCGACATGTGGAAGACTGAATACATGTAGGGCTATGTTCTTAACAGTAGATATCCATATGACTTGCTGCTACAATAAAGATATTATATAAATGCATACAATTTTTGTAACCATTGGGAAAAATATAATAATTATGGTAAAATGACTCAGTATCATAATGAGACAAATTAATGAAATTCATAGCATATTAAAAATAAAACATAGCAGCCATAGTTCATGGCCCTTCAAGAGCTAATAATGTTGATATGGCTCAGGCAGAAACTTAGACAAATAGCTAATGTTCTTAATATGTAATTAGCTTTTATTGTCTTCAGTTCATGTTCATTTGAGGGCCACACAACTGTTTTACTACACTGTAACAAATTGAAGCCTTCATGCTTCACTGATCAGCACTATCACAAGTGTGCATGCAATCAGAAAGCCATAATCATGGCCTTTATGGCCTGGCACTTTGGTGAGGCCACAGTTGTCAGTCATTATTATTAGCCAATATTATTTCTATTGCTTGTTTTTTCTACATCCAAAGTAGAAAAAGTAGAGTAGTTTTTACACATCCAAAGTCAGTATACCCAACTGGATTGGGTCTTGCACCTCTGTGGGGTGAATTTGTTTTTGGCAGTGGCCAACAATGAAGCTACATGTAAATGATTTCCTGCAGAAAGTGCTCATTAACACTGGCCTGTTATCAAGCTCCGGTGTTGCAAAGGGGAGAACCATCCCACCATCAGTGTCAGTTGTCAGTAAATTTAAAGGCTTGATCACACTTTTTTCTGGCATAAAACCAGCTTTGTGATTTGTTTCACCCTGGTGTAATGATTCCCATAGTTTGACCCTTGCATCTCTTGCTCAGGAAATTATTTCCTTCAGGGCCAGTAGCAAATGTGGTAACAAATTGGTGATAAACCTTAACATTCACCAGGTATTATATGCTTTACAAACTAGCTTATCAGCTCTTCTATAAATAGGCTATATGCCATGCAGCTTTACACTCAAAGCTTTATCAGCCTGTAGTACTAATGGATACTAGGGTTTCTGTATCAGTCGTTGCAGACAGTATTCCTGCTTTTTATCAAGATTTTACCACAGATTCAGCACACTCTTAAATCTGTCCTTTATACATTGTGGAATAGCCCAGCGACTTGCGTGGCTGGATGCACCACAGAATGTATTAGGCAGTTGTCCAGCTATATTGGGGGAACGATCCAACTAATGCCAAGACATCTGTACCACCAGCCTATAGCACATTTAGTGCCACTGCTCTGCAGTTCTCCTGCTTTTCACATTGACCTGCAGTGCACTTTGATGTTGAGATACCAGCATTATCTTACAACGTGGCTGCAAGTTCAGAGAATAAGATGCAGCCATTGATAGCACATCATTATCTGTCTTTGTATTCAAGGTTCCATCAAGCTGTACAAAGCTGTACAGGGTTTCCTAGAGCTCTGTCCTTCAATTTCCTTAATTTCTCCTAATAGCATTTGGATCATGCAGATGCATTAAATGCATTGTCTTCTCTCCATGATTCACAGCTTTTGTTCCTGGCACTACTACATGACATTTTTTTAATTCATTTTAATTATTAAAACATTTTTTTTCTTGAATTAATAATAACAGTATGCTGACCACATATCAGCCTGTCATATTCAATAAATACCTAATTTTACAATCTGGAACTTGTATGATGCTAATAATATCACCAAATTGTTCACCAATCACACGTCTTTGATTGCAAAAAAGCTGGGATGCTGTGTAAAACAAATAAAATCAGAATGCAATGAATTTGCAAGTTCTTTTTAACCTATATTCATAAAAATAAACTTTATTGTCTTTTGTAAATATACACTCATTCTGAATTTGATGCCTGCAACACATTCCTAAAAAGTTGGGATATGGGCAACAATATTCTGGGAAATTTGTGGAATACCCAAAAAAACCAACACCTGTTTGGAACATTCAACAGGTAAACAGTTTAATTGGTAGCAGGTGATAATAATAATATCATGACTGGGTATGAAAGTGACATGGTCATTCACAAGCAAAGATCAACAAAGCAAGATTAACCAGCATACAATTTCTCAACAGTTCAGTTTCTCAACATACATTTGCAAGAACCTTTGTGATTTCACCATTTATAATCCATAATATCATCAAAAGCTGCAAAGTTCAAAAGCCAGCATCTATGACAATATGGGGTGTATTATTGTCCATGGAATGGATAACTTACAAATCTGTGAAGGCGCCATTAATTCTGAAAGGTACTTACAGGTTATGGAGCAACATTTGCTGCCATCCAGATAACATCTTTTTCAGGGACATTTCTGCTTATTCCAGCAAGCCACTTTCTGCATGTGTTATAACAATGTGGCTCCATAGTAAAACCTGTGTGTGGTGCATTATGAAGCCCAAAATTCAGCAATGGAGTCCCCAGACTGTTGAGCACCTGAAGTTATATTTCAAGAAAGAATGGGAAAGAATTTCACTTTCAATACTTCAATAATTACTGTGCTCCGTTACCAAATACTTACTGAGTGTTGGTAAAAAAAAAAAAAAAAGTAAAAATTTTGGAATTTGTTGCAGGCATCAAATTCAGAATTAGTGTATATTTACAAAAACAATGAGGTTTTCAGTTTGAACAGTAAGTACCTTGTCTTTGTATTTTATCCAACTGAATATACGTCAAAGGATTGGCAAATCATTGCATTTTGTTTTTATTTACGTTTTACACAGTGTCCCAACTTTTTTGGAATCAGAATTTTACCACAGATCCATTATGTACATCATTGGAGGAAGATATTTGATAGTTGAACTTAACAACCAAACAAATACACACCTCCCTTCAGTGCTCTAAGTCAATGACATTAACAACACTAACAACTACATCGACATCTCTTCCCCCATCTATACATCTGTGTAACTGTATATCTCTACAAGCACTGGATTTTTTTTTTTTGAGTGTGTGCACACAGAACAGACAACTAGCAGACCATGAGGCGATATTCGCTGTATCAGACAAAAGGTGAATTAGGCATTAGAATTGATGACTGCACGTTTAAATCAGCCGATGAGGAAACTTCAATCTGGCCTACATATGGAGCCCCCCTGTTCTGCAGGTTTTCCATATTTCCCTGCTCTACCTACCTGACTGAAACTATGAGTGACAATTTGATTAGCTGAGCACATCTATTTTAATTAGGATCTTGTAATTTACACTAATTTCAATCAGGTGTGTTTGGAGCAAGGATAAATAGAAAATATGCAGGATGGGGGGGTCCAGGAGTAGGATTGAGAAACACTGGTCTAAAGCTTTCCTCTGTCCTGATTATGAGGGATATTGTGCAGGGTATTGACTTTCAAGTTTTATAATACATCTGCAAATCAATTAATTCATATCAACATCTGACATCAAAGTCAGTATACCTAAGTAACTAATGTATCAACTATATCCATCTTTACTTATCTGTACCCCGTCTACCTTATTGATCATCATATACTGCATGTGTCTTCACTGTTAACTGTCTGTCTCTTTTTCCACTACCTGTATGGTTTTACTCAGGTCTAGAGAGCCCAACCCATGCACTGCGGGCAGATGCAGACCCCAGTGCTCAGTCTGCCTCTGCTACCTATATCACCCTTGCAGAGGAGCACCTGTACGACCGGCACTTGGAAATCATCCTGCACCTGAGTGGTGAGGGAAGCCACCTAGAGACTTATACTGTTACACAATAAATAACCAAATGTTTTTTGTAAATGTTTACAACTTCTTATCTGTATTAAAGGGGCCGGCTCACACTTTCCAGAATCCCATGCATTGTTTTTGTTTTGAAAACATGTGACCACTACCTGCTAGCTCTCTGGGCATTAAAACTTTCACAAATTCACTTAGTGATCTCTTTTAAACACATCTCTAACTGTGTTTTTCATTCATGTGTACCTGTTCATACCTGTTGTGTATGTGTACCTGGTTCATACCATTCATGTTCATACCTGGATGCGTTACACAAAATATTCCTCATTTTTTCTTTCCTTAGTGGCCATGCTCGAGATGTCCAAGGCCAGTTCGGGTCCATTATATACAGAATAACCATATGAAAACAGAATGGATAAGTCAAAAGAATTTAAAATATAGATACTTTGACAAAATATCTTCAATCGCACATTACAATTTAACATCAATGGCCTAGGATGCCACCGGATTGTTGCTGATTATTTTTGGAATAGAAAACAAAATGGTGACTTGCTACTTGGCACAAAGGATTCTGGGAAGGGTAAGCCGGCCCTTTTATGAACCTTATTTGGTTATGTATTTATGAAGCTATGAATTAACCCCTAATTAAATTATTGATTCTTGAGGAGGATGTGGAAATGTCCAGAACATTTGTTTATTTTGTTATCTAGGAGCAGTAAGTTGAGTCAGAAAGCATAACTGAACAAATCCAAGACTCACTTTATTTACAATATAAATGAGCAAATGTTGATGTTAAATGTTGAGTAACAGAGCCTCACAGCCCATTGGTCATCTTGGAGAGGGGCCGGCTTACCTTCAGCCAATATGAGCAGCAAATCAGTGCCCGCCGTGATTTCATTCGTCGTGTCCATAAAGAAACAGAACCTGAGAAAAAAGTAAGATATTTCTCTTCATTTGCCTCTGTCTGTAATCTTCTATTTTTTAGTTTTCTTGTGTTGTATCTTGCTACACTAATTTATAAAAGCACATTTTTTCCCTGTAAAAGAAATAAAGACTTGTTGATATTTTTTTGTTAATGATTCCTATTTACAGATTTTAGCACATTGCCTCGTAAGGTTATTTAAATTATTATTATGAACATGGTTCTGTTGGAGTGATTAACAGCTGTCTTTAATCATCAGCTGGAGTTTGTGAGAAAGCGTTACCACAAGGATGTGCTGAGTAACCCAGTGCTGATGTTGAACTTTTGTCCGGATTTGCTATCCGAGCCTCTGGAGCTGCAGCAGGCCAGCCGAGAGCTTCTGTTCCTTATCAACTGCAGCAGGAACATGACACAGCACAATATCAACAAGATCAAGGTGCAGAATAAATCTCTCTCTTTCATGCAAGACTGGTATACTGTTTTACATGAACTTATAAATCTGGCTGTTGGAAATGTTGTCTAACCTTGAAAGTGATGCTACCTGCTAATCTCTTCCTCTACTTTCCTCTCTCAAACAGGAAGGTATGCTGGTGGCCATTAAGAGCCTTCCTAGTAGTGCAATTGTAAACATTGCTCGGTTTGGCTCTGTCATAAAGCCTTTATATGTGTCCAGCAAGCCCTACACTGACGTAAGCGCTCACTTCTTCCATTTATACCATAATCACAGGAGATAGGCATTGCTAGAGAACTGCTAGAGATTGATCTCTATTACCATCTGACAAAGTTAATGTTTTACCTTGATCCAGAGATACTCCACTCTATCTCAAATTTTATCTAATACACATGGTAGCTCATGAAGATAAATAGGAGCAACTGAGTATTAGTGATAGCTTTGTTTAATAGAATGCCACCAACCCCATAGTACAAAGCAGTCACAAGGAGCACATAAATATTACTGACAAAGCCTAATGACACTTTGGAGGCTACCTTAAGCTATGCTAATGACTACTGAGTGTTGTGGTTTGTGTATGTGTGTATGTGTGTGTGTGTGTGTGTGTGTGTGTGTGTGATAGTCATTTATCTGCAGGCAACTTTTCATGCTGATAAGAGTCCTTGTCCTTGTCCTTGTTTGTACAGCAGGTTGCCATGGCAGTGCAGTATCAGGTTTTAGCTACTCCAGGGTTAACAACATATGCAGCCATATGGTGACCTATTTGACATTTTGCATTATTAATTAGCCACAGTCAATCTGGCTATGACTGCACTGTTTAAAGCCTTTGCATAAAAAAATTAACCCTCCCTAGATACCTGCAGCTGTTAAATGAACTTCTGCCTGAGAAATTACTATAATGATTTAGAGCTGATTTACCTATATAAAAATTGCTGGCTGTACTGATGGCTTGTACATAAGGATGCGCACACAAATAAGGTGAAGTATTTGTTTTATGACCTTTTTAGACTTTACATTTTGTCACATCACAATTTATATAGTTCAACCAGGATAAAGAAGCATAAAAGGTGAGTCAAAGAAAAAAATGTGTGATGCAGTTTAATGACATTGCACCGCAGTTCAACAGTCTCATGGCCTATAGGAAAATTTGTCTCTGAGTCAGAAGCGTGAGCAATTTGTGAATCAGGTGGCTGGGGTCTTTTATAATCTTCAAGGCCCTCCTCATGCACCATGTGAGGTAAATTGGAAAGGTCACTTGCCATCGAGAGCAGTGCATTTCCTGATCCAGCAGGTGTTCTCACCGGTTAGGATGCTCTTTATAGTACAGGTGTAAAATGACCTGAAAATTCTAGGGCTCTAGACAGAACATCTTAGGGTGGCTGAGGTTGAAGAGACGTTAATGTGCTTTTTAACAACAGCTCCAGTTTGCTCTGACCAGATGATGTCTTTTGAAGCCCTCTCTACTGAACCTTCTGCCTGTTACTGCTGTAGTCTACAATTAGTTCCCTGTTCTTGTCCACATTCAGAGAGGGGTTGTTTACCTGGCACTACAGTGCAAGGGTTTGAACCTCCTCCATGTTGGCCTTCTCATACTTGTTGGTGAGTAGGCCTTTCACTGTCATGTCATCTGCAAATTTGACCATGATATTAGAGATGATTGTGGCCATAAAGTCATATGCGTAGAGTAAGTAGAGGAAAAAGCTTAGGTGTGTGTGTTAAGTATTAGTGGTGAGGAAATGTCAGAGCCTATCCTCACAACCTGGTGTCAACCTGTCAGGTAGCTGGAGATCCAGCTCCACAATGATGGGTTCATCCGCAGGTCTCTGAGCTTGGTGTCTGGTCTAGAGGCCACTGTATTGTTGAACACTGAGCTGTAATCTACAAAGAGCATACTCACATAGGTGTCACATAGGTTTTTTTCCAAGTGAGAGAAGGTTGTGTAGTGCAGCAATGATTGCATTATTTGTAGGTTTATTATTGGACAGGATAATTGCTCAATATTTCGATGTGAATTGCAACATGTCAACAATGAATGCATGTTGAATTGTTATGCTTAGGTACAAGCACAAGGTGGATATCTTGAAGCAGGCAGTATTGATAGACAGTTAGGGAAATCTGCACATGCTTGAACAACACAGCCAGGGATGCCATCAGGCCCAGTTTCTTTGTGGATGTTAACTCTTTCTGCTTTGTGGATGGGTTTGCGCACATCATGCACATGGCACAAATATATAAAATGTTAGTCGTGTCTGTAGGTTTCGGAGCTCTTATTGTGAACTTCTCATTATCAACTTCAACATGAGCACAGAATGTGTTTAGCTAAATGATGTGAGAGATGGAGGAGTTTGCACTCTTGGTATTCTTAATGAGAATTATTTTCAAATTCTAATAAAAAATTCCAAAATATGGACAGATCCATTCCTTCAAATGAACTTGCATTTCTGATATATCCAATGTGCATATAATAATAAACAATAGAGAATAATCAACTTAACATATCTTACTTTACTTTAAATTTAGAGTAACTCCTCAAGACAAGAGAAGATAGCAACTGTTTTGCTGACTGAAATTCATTTGCTTCAAATTATTTCCCCTTAAACACTGAAATATTGATTTCCTTTGAATATGTAAATATTATGTAAATTAAGAATATTTGAACAGTGAAATTTGTTTTTAACAGCCTTAGTCTACAATATAGCACATTAACCTATGATCAACTTGTGTTAAAATATGTGCATACAGCAAATCTATTGCTTAACACATATATACTATGGCTAAAGCATAAAGCATTTTATTTTTTTACTTTTGATGGACATTAATCAGTCAGTATCAGATATTTTGTTACAAGATTTGTTTTATCAGATGATACTGATTGTTAAATTATATATCCTTGTAGGATGTCTAAAAAAAGTTTGTCATCAAATTCTTGTTTCAGTAAGCATTAGAAAACCGAGAAACTGTGACAGCACACTCTTAATGTAATGTTGAACTATGTAAGGCATTGATTTAAAAAGTCTGAATTTATATAAGCAAATCCTCATCTCTGTCTATCTTTACCAAAAGATTAATATGGCCCAAGTATTAGATTATGTACAGAAGTTGCATGCAGACATGGGTGGCAGTAACCTGTTGGAGGCACTGTCCTGGGTGTACCATCAGCCTGCTCTTCGTAGTTGCCCTCGACAGCTCTTCATCCTCACTGATGGCTCATTCAGCGACGTCGGCCAAGTTCTGGAACTAGTCAGGAGGAACACCTGTAATGCCAGGTAACACCTAAAACATAAATACCTGCCACACCAAGTAACTGAAACATAAGCTCCAGCAAACACTTGTAGATAAACTCCTAATAGGTAAATATGTAACACTATCACCATCCAAGTCACAGCTGAAACCTCATGTATAAAGGATAAGTATCCATAAAAATATTCCACTATTAAATTTTAAAATGTGTGCTGCTATTAAAGTAAAGTCAATATCTCAATCACTGTTGTAGGGTTCTGTACTAAACTTTCAGAAAGCAGTTACATTCTGGAAAAATTCATGATTTTTTCACAATTCACAATTATTTTTCATGTTGGGTTTTAGGTCTATTTTGCAAGGTACTGAACAGAGTAACCAAACTAATTTCCATGTTGTTGAAAATATAGCTTTACAAGGAAACATAGCCTCAGAGGAAAAGTATAACACTTAAAGATCACTTAGACCAAAGTACATTTTGAAGCAAATTTTTTATAAAATGCATTTCCCTCCCAAAAAAAAGGTAAAACAAATTTAATAAATAAATAAATAATGGAATGTTCAGTGAATGGAAAGATGATTGTCAGGCAAGTGAGTATTTAAATATCATTAAATACTGAATTCATCAGCTAATGGTTTTCATTTTTATTTAAACATTTTTCAATAAGCTATTCCAAGTTGTTTACTTCATCTCTGTTTCAAGTTGCGGCGCTGTATTATGGTAGGGGTCAGAGAGTTCTGGAAACAAATGAAGCACGGAAAGGGTTAGATTACAAGTTTATTTATGTGACTGCGGCCAGGATCGAGCCTGGGCCGCCTCAATGAGAGTGCATTGCATTGCTGCTTCTCCTAGGGAGCTGGCAGCAGCCAGAGGCTAAGGGGAAACACAGTTCAGGGTAGGAGTGCATGTGAAGCGGCGGCAGTCTGGCTAAGGTGGGAGAGTCATGGTTCCAGGAGGCAGGCTCCCGGAGGAAGAGGGAAACAAACAGGCAATTTTAGAACAGAGTAGGAAGCTAGCAATAACAAGCTTGATACAGATTACACAAGTGGCCATAATCACTTTTTACCATGGGATCTGGAGCAACGAACTGGCATTGAGCTGGAGAGAGACTAGGGTATTTATGCAGAAGACATTTAAGGATCAGATGTGCTGTCACTTAGCCAGTCAATCAGCCAGACCTGGTGCCATTGTGGAAAAAAACAGACAAACAGACAGAACACGAAGTGGAAAGAAGGGTGTATGTAGCAGGGATCCTGACAGCGCTCTGTGTTATCTGGATTTTGTCACATTCATTGGGCTGCTATCTTGGTGGTTATACAAACTGTTGTGTTTCCGTAACATGTGAATCTTGCATTTACATATTTTGTAAACAACACTTGTTTACGTCATGTAAAATCCATCATTTAAGTGAATGTTGAACTTTTAGCCACCAACTCTACCATTTTGACAGCCATTCTGCTTTGTTTAATGCATAAAATAAAGTGGAAACATAAGCTAAGGAAATGCCTACTCTTGGTTATTATTGGTTTGCTTGTGTGTCTGTCAACTGGACAAGGGAATAGAGTAAAATCTGGGTCATCAGGTATTGGGGTGCCATGTCTCAGTGTTTTCAACACAACTTACAAATGTGCTTAGTATCAAGATACTTGTAAACTCTCTGTAAAAACAGATCACATAGACATTGTATGCAGTAACACATATATAGAACCCATTAGCATTTTGATATCCTGAAGATTTGCTTTGCATGCCTGTGATATGTAAGGAATAGGATTTTATTATAATGTTGAAGTCTTGTGGCACCGAATTATTAATTTCCAAACTTAACTACTTAACTAGAGACTAAAGGGACAGTTTGAAAGGAAATAATTTTTTTCTCCTTTAATCTTATGTTTCTGACCATGTTTTACTTCTCAGATCTATGTAAATAGATACATGTAATGCTATGTTAGTAGATACAAATATGATATCAGGTCAGTTCAGGTAAAATTAATGTATAATGTCATGTAGACAAGTTTATTTACCTCAGACATTGGGGTATAACGCTAGGTGAATTTATGTAAGCAGTTTATTTTTGCAGACACAAAAACAACTGCGGACTAGTTCACAAAAAACAAAAAACCTAAATGCGGAAACCAAGCATTCCATTAAGATTGATGCTACTGTGTTTTTTCTGTGTCTCTCCAAAACAATTAGTTAGTGTCTTAAGAATTTAAGATGTGTATTAGATTATTAATAGGTACTTTCAGACCGGAGGAACTTTTCATAGTTCTTAGAACTGTTGGAGGAAGGAGCCCCCTTTTTTTGTGTGTTCACACTGCATGATCTGGGAACAATAATGGTTCCTCGAACACAATTTTTAGGGACTTTTTTAGCTCCTACATCTGGGTAGATACTCTCCCAGCACAATAGGAAACATGAGAGATATGTGTGTATGGTGAATGGTCCAGACAGAAGTATAGTGTGATTCTGCCATCGTTTTTTTTTAGTCAGTGTGCATTACAATAACAGGATAAAACAGACAGAAATTTAATCAACTGCTTTTGCTAAAAAAAAAAAAAATCCCCATGACTGCATGCACTGGTTAAGAGATGTGAGAAGCTGAAACCTGAGGTGGAGTGGTTGACAAACTAAAGTGAAACAAAAAAGCAGGCTATAAGGGTTTGATTTAAACAAAAATGCATATGTGCAGCCTATCTCATTATTCTGATAAATCCATATGGTAGAAACGTAAACAAAGAGGAAGCGCGCAGGGCAAGAGGGGAATATGTGACATGGTCGAAATCCATGACTAAAATCTCTGAACAAAAATCACCAATAAATTTTCCAATTGCCAAATAGTCAATATGAAAAATCTTTGTGTCTTTGTAATGAACAGCTGAACAAATAAAAACAAGGCAGCGCAACACTTTCTCTGAGAGACACAGCGTGAGAGAGGAATACATGATATGTTGGTCAAAATCACTGAAAAAAAAAATCACTAGTGGATTTTCTAATTGCTAGATAGGCCTAGGCTAATATAGAAAACCTTCATATTGAGCTGCAGTTCAACTGGAAAAATTCTGAGTTGGGTACAGCCTTAAACACTCTCCCAACATTGGCCATGTAAACAACACTTACTCTGTCTGTGTGTGCCCAGCAGGCCTTTAGTTTTGGACATGGAGGGAGGAAGCGAAAAAAGGCCTTATACTAATCTGCAATAAGGGGAAATTCCACATCTTTTTTAATCCCAGTTCTGGAAACCCCATGGATCTCACCCCATTTATCCTGCTTTAAAGACTTGAACTCATGAAGCTTTTGAAAAGTACCTGATGTGTTGAGTATGTGTATCATGGGTTTCCCAGGTCTGGTAATGTTCTTTTACACACAACTGTTGAGAAGTTTAGATAAGAATTTAGACTGACTCTTAATTCATTCGCTACAATAAACAGACATCTTCCTGCCTATGTGAAAGCAAAGGGGTAATGTTGGTGCTGGTGTTTGTATTTTGACTTGGGTCACATTTGCACCAGAAACATTCCTAACAGATCAGTTTACTTAGTGAATAGAGCAATTGAGCTGTGTGTGTGTGTGTGTGTGTGTGTGTGTGTGTGTGTGTGTGTGTGTGTGTGTGTGTGTGTGTGTGTGTGT
>JAQQZX010000018.1:8680045-8696082 GCA_030068355.1 Notoglanidium maculatum | reverse complement strand
TATATATATATATATATATATATATACAAAATAAATCTATATATCCACGAAATATCAGTCCTCTATGAAATACATCCATAAAGCCATCATAGTTCTTCTAAATACTGGTTACATGAGTTCTTGTGAATGATTGCATTTAAATTTAACAAACAATGTTCGATATAAAATAAAATTAAACATAGAAGACTTTCTGTCCCCAACTGGCATTCTAATATGAAAAATATTCTCCACAAGATGGACAGCTGACAAGGGTCAGGGTCAGGTTTTTTAATTAGGGGTTTGATAACGGCTAGTTTAAAGGGTTTAGGCACATAACAATTGGGAATGTTCTTCCTTAAGGGAAGGGAATTCTTAAGGGAAGAATGATTATTTTTAGGTGTTTGAGTACTTCTGGTAGTATCTGTTTAAAAGAACATAGGTAAGGGATCTAGTAAACAAGTTGATTTTGATTATGATATTTGATATTAATTAAATTAGTTTGGTCTCTTGAAGGGGAGTAATAAATTCTATTTCCTTATCTGATGTGCAGTGATTATCACATTGAAGAAGCTGAATATTTACCATTATATGATATGGGCAAAGAAAACACAAGAAAAATCCAGACAGAAGACAGTCTATAGGCAGGCAGAAGGTCAACACCTCAAGTCAACACCTTGGATTCTTTGTCATTTTCCTCAGACCATTCCTGAACAATTTTTGCATTGTGGCAGGGCAGGATTTGGGTTCTTCCATTGCCAGGCCACCTTCTTCCATTGCTCCACAGTCCAGTTCTGATGCTCACATACCCATTGTAGGCACTTTCCATGGTGGACAGAGGTCAGCACAGGTACTCTGACTGTTCTGTGGTTATGGTTATGTTCCTCATATGCAGCAAGCTGTGGTGTACTGTCTGTTCTGACACCTTTCTATTATAACCAGCACTAACCTTTTCAGCAATTTGTGCTACAGCAGGTCTTTTGTAGGATTGGACCAAATGGGTTAACTTTTGCTCCCCACAGGCATCAATCAACCTTGGGTGCCCACAGCCCTGTCAACAGTTTACCAGTTGTCCTTCCTTGGACCACTAACAACTGTATGCCTGGGACACCCCACAAGAACTGCTGTTTTGGAGATACTCTGACCCAGTCATCTAACCATTATAATTTGGCCATAATAATTTGGAGTCAGAGTCACTTAGAGCTTCACACCTTACCTATTTTTCCTGCTTCCAACACATCACGTTTGAGAACTGACTGTTCACTTGATGCCTTTTAAATCCCACCCCTTGACAGGTGCCATTGAAGTAATCAATGTTATTCACTTCAACTGGTCTGTGTTTTTTTATGTTATAGCTGATCAGTGTATATGAATTTATACTGTATGATGTTAAATATGTATTTTCTTACATTCATAGTTGTGCAGGTATGCATTCTCTTTGAAACCTTTCACCCACTTGCTAGAAGGGATTTTGAATGTATTCTTATATATCTGATGAATGTCATTAACATTCATCTTCAGGAACTCTTCCTGATTCCAGAATCCAGATTATACACATGCTAGGTTAACCTAGTCATTAATAGATAAAGTTGTTTATATATCAAGTATGTTTCACCAATTTTTATATTTTAGTAATATGCTTTATTATAAATATTTTTTGCTAGAGTATTTGGTAAAAATTTATTGTATAATGTGAGTTGTAGGGAGTGAAAGGCTACAATCCTCTCTGATCCAGTGTGTGTGCATTGTCAGATTTAATCTAGGCAGACTGAGGCCTAGCCACAGCTCAGGAAGGCAAACTCCTCTTAAACCTCCGTGCCTGTCTGCTAAATCTGAAACAGAGACAGACTCCCAGTCTCCTGACTACTTGCCCCTGGTAAGAACCATGCATATGCTCCAATGCATGCTCCTTTGCCCATCCAATCATAGTTATGGTCATTGGTATGCAAGTAGTTTAGTCCAACTTTGGACTGACAATATTTTAGCACAAAATTTGAATATTAGTAGTGCCAGTTGTATTGGTTTATTGGTGCACTTCACTACAGTGCTGTTAATGAGCAGTACTGTTAGTAAACAACTGTGAAAAAAAAGACAAATTGAGGAGAATGGAAGTTAAAAAATATCATTAATTTTCCTCATTTAAATGTTTGTTTTAAGTAGGCAACCATCCATCAATATATTTCAAGATTTGCATTTAAGACTAACAAGCAAATTAAATGATTTTATTTATATATATATATATATATATATATGAACTTGTGCTAAATACTACACACACAGTACAAATTACTGTCTTTGTGACACCTGTTCTTCAGTTGCATTTGCAGCTTGCTTCGGGTGCCTTTCTGCTGTCGGAGTCATTCTCGGAGTGCATTCACATCCCCCTGGATCGTCTAAAGCGAGCTTCTCCCTACCTGATCCATCACAACAGCATGAGCCCCCCTTACTACTGCATCTCTTCCCCCTTCTCTCGCCCCATTGCCTCCTATAGGCCAGATGGCCAGAGTACCTCATTCCCAACTCATGCTAGCTCAGGGCAGCCATATTCCAATGATTCCCTCACTGTGCTTCCAAAACCCCTCGGGTCAGACGAGGGCTCTGTAGAAATCCCACAGGCTGACAGTGGGCGTGGCTCTGAAACAGACATGTGTGAGGAGGCAAGACAACAAGGGGAAGAGCTTGCACAGCTGGATGTAGAGAGTTCCAGCTGGGCAACATCTGTAGCTTTGGCGTGGCTTGAGCACCACTGTGCAGGCTTTTTTGTGGAGTGGGAGCTTGTGGCAGCCAAGTCAGACTTCTGGCTCAAACATCAATCACTTCCAGAGGACGTAGACCTGCCAGGGCTGAGGGCAGCTGCTAGACAGCTGTTCCTGTTGCTGCGCCACTGGGATGAAAATCTACAGCTTAACATGCTCTGCTACAACCCAAATTACATGTGACAATCAATTTAATCCAGTTCTAACCAAGTATGTGGTAGAATGTTCATTTCATCATGGTCTGCTAAAATGAACATAAAATCTCTAAAACAAAATCATTGTCAGAACTTGAACATGTAATAAAATTACCACAGGATTTCATAAATCCTTTGGTACAGCACAGCTAATGTGACAATCTCCAATTCTACATGCTCTTAAATAACCCAAAACAATATTGATGTCTCATACCATGTGGCCACCATACTGGGGAAAAAGACAATACACCCAACCCTGTATCTTTACTTATAGTCCATCATTTCATACTGGAAAAATAGTTTATTTTTAAAATCTTTGATAAAACACTAGTGTAACAAATTTTATCTACACTTGCTCTGCACAGACCCCAAAGAAGGGAAGGAGCCATCTTCACACTCATCTTATATTGCTTTCTATTGTGAAGCATTTAGAATATACAGTATGTATAAAGCAAGTGCCATTTTGACAATGAATTTAAGTGATAAATTATATTAGTTTAATATCAAGTAACATTATTTAGTCTGAGAGCTAGAACTACTTTCATAAGAGGAGCTACATTTGTTTGATTCGTGTCTGTTACTGTTAAACCTGCCAGTTTTAGTTAACTTCTGCTAAAATCACAGGCTGTAGTACAACTAAACTTAATCTGTGCCGTCACAAATTGCCTCACCTAAAAATTACTGCAGGGATTTAAACTTCAGTATTCTTTGTCACCTTTTCTTACTACTGGGAACTTGAAAAATGAAAATGGAAAGAAAAATAAACTAGTTGGATGTGTGTAGGTTTTAGCTGCCACTTATGTTTAGTGTGTTCATTCCTAATTTTCACAAAACATTTAAAAGAGCTTAATTAATAGTTGAAGTGGGTTGATTTGCTTTACCTTTGATGAACCTGTACAAAAATATGCAACATAATGAGTAAATCATAAAATCTTGCAATAAACTTTATTTGTAAAAACAATATGGTGTTGTCATTGTGCTGCTTCCAGTTCACAATACTATGCATAGTGGTTTATAGCCCTGACATATTTAGCAGATACATCAGATTATGTCTGTGCAGGTGTCTTATGTATTTAAGAGATCAAAAAATAATGGTAACTAAATATAACAAGCAGTTTCTATTCATGCAAAAAAAAAAAAAAAAACTTCACCAACAAACACTTAAAAGAAACACTCCAAAAGAAATAGAGAATTAAACTAAAGAAATAACAAATACTAGGAACAGACAGAAAAAATAGAAAAAGTGAAAGAAAGAAAAAAAATGCCATTGGAAATAACTTTTGCTGTTTTTGTGCCCTGTACTGTATTCCTGAATTAGTTATTTGGCCAAAGCTTATTGTCATATTTGGAGCAAATGTTGTAAAGAGTAAAGCTGCCAATGAGACACAAAGCAACCATTTAAATCCGATTTCTCTACAATCAGATTTTTAAAGCTTTCAGTTGATAAAACTTGCATATAAATCTACAGTGTAAAATTTCAGTTCGTTAGTAAGACCTAACTTGAATGTACATTCATTGACAATGACATCAGGTACACTGACTATATAGGTGCACCTTTACAAAGGAACACAGTTTACAAGCCTTAGTCTACACTGTCAATCTATGGAAAAATATAAAATCACCATTGACCAGATGGTGATCATTTTCGCAGTTAGTAATTGTAGTCCTGGAAAGTGCCTGTGATGGGCAGACCTGATAAAATGTCAAACGAATGAATACTAATGAACTGGAAACTCAGTATATTAACTTCATATTGAAAATAATTAATAATAATTCACCAAGTGTGAGGTGACACCAAGTCAAAAGATTTACTATTCCACAATGTAAACAGAACTTAACATTGGTGTTCCTTTTGCAAAAGGTCAGCCTGGTTCTTTTCAGTCTGGAACATAGCCCTCGGTATCTGTCTTTCGGAAAGAGTTAATGCCAAGTTTCTTAATTTGCTGTTTGTGTCTAACTTTTGTTACTAGATTTCAACTTTAAACTGCATGCTGGTCTATTGAGGAGTTGTTGAGTACAAAAGATCTCCTCTGCTCTATATCCATTCATTATACATTTAATTAATTTTTTTTAACCCACTGAACTCTCCACCTTATCAATAAGAACCACCAAATATATAGTTAAAGACATAATGCATCAAACCCACCAAACTCCCTGAGATGTACATCAGAACTGCTGAACTGTGAAGGAAGGAGCCTGCACAGTTCAACAGTTCTCTTGCAAATCAAAAAAACCTGATCCGGCCTGATCTTCTGAAGATAGTATGTATGTTTTTTGTACAAATGTTTCATGACTTAAGTGAATTTTTGGAGTCAGTAAAAAATGTTTGCAGCTACATATTTCAATTAACTTCGGGTTTTTCCACAAAAGGAAAAAAACGGCCAAAAAGCAAACTTTTCAGGATTTCTAGAAATAACACTGAAAACCACTGCTATAGGCGAGACCTTCAATCCAGTGTCAATGTCCCAAAATCAGTAAGCGACACCATATGTCTTTTCAAGTGACATGTAATGGGCTACATGTAGTAAGTCACTTTACATCCTGATCCTCATGATGTTCACATTTTCCATGTCAAAAAACATTTTTTTAAGAATCTTGAAAATCCGAGTTTCCTCCTGCTTTTTCCTGCACACTAACATCTGAAACCATCTCATCCCATAGAGGTTACGGGCTAATTTAACAGCAGTGCTGACATTCTCACCACTTCATCCAGAAGAAAGGTGTGTATGGAGCAAGAACACAAACAGTTGCTGGTGAAGCAGCGCTTATTGGCGTTTGGCCTTTTGGGACTCTGAGCCTGTATCTGGTAGAGAAGGGGTTGGATTGAACCACAGACATAGCAAGATGATGAGATGGCAGACGTGCAGGGACAAGGAGCTGTAGGTGGTAGAGGGATATGTATTCCACGCCAGCTCTATCAGACCCAGTATCAACACTCTAAGATACAGAGAGAAGTACATGGTAAAAAAAAAAGCACACAAAAAATAACACACAAACGTAAGATGAAGAAAGCAATTCAGAGGTTAAAAGCCAGACAGAAACACAGAAGACACAAACAAAAAGAAAGGAAGAACAAATGAGAAGACAAAGAGAGGTACTAACCATTACAAATAAAAACAAGTGAAACTTTGGAAAGAGAAAATACAGCACACATGATAATTTCAGGTGTGTGTGTGCGTGTATGCACATATGTTCTCACCTGAGCAGGTGAGCCAGTTTCTTCACCCCACCACTCCACAGCAGGTAGGGCAGAGTGTGGAAATACCAAACATAAAACTGGTAGTGCAGGGAGCGGCAGAAGCACATGCCAATGAAGTTGGAAGAAAACAAGATGAGAACAATCTGTGAGAGTCAGTTAGGGAGCACTGAAGTATTGAGCAGGTATATACACACAATAAAATTCAAGTCTACAAAAAGTAAAGCAGATAACAAAAGGAAAACGGGAACAGAAAGTGACAAACAACTGACACTTGTTTGGCCCTCAAGAGATGGCTTAAGCAAAAGAATGGCTTAACCAAAAGAAGGTCAAAGTTTTGAATGGCCTAGCTGGAACCCAGACCTGAATCCAACTAAAAATCTGTGGGGTGATCTGGGGCAGGTAGTGCACAGGAAATGCCCTCACAATTTTATGGCTCTAGGACGTTTTTGAAGAAAGAGTGGGAGAATATTGCTAAGTAGAGGTGTACCATGTTTACCCAAAAAGACTGGGTGGCATAATAAAATCAAAATGTGCCTCAACAAAGTATTAGTTTAGGGTTGTGCCTAATAATGCAATCGAATGGTCAATGTAACTTTTTGATTTTTCCTATTTTTCCCTAAAATGTTTGAGTGTTTTTGACTTAATTTTTTATCCATTGTAATTTCACATTGAGGATGGAAAAAGGTGTAACATGATACATCATCTTTCTTTTTTTTTTAACTTCACAAAAACCTACCACTTTTAAAGGGGTTTGTATACTTTTTATATCCACTGGAGAAAGATTTCACTCGAGACTAGATTAGCATTGTGAGACCATCATTCTTTATATTAAAATGTATTTTAAGTCTGAAACTACTGATTATACTGATAATCAATTAATCTGTAAATACATTTTTAATTCATTTTATTTGTAAGAAATATACTAAGTACAAGATAGTTAAATTATTCATTTGCAGCATTTTAATCAGCAATACTACAGAACTTTTCAACTATGCCTAATTAAATTACAGTTTTACACTAGTTACTTAATTATTTTTACATTTATCAGATAATGTGTCACAGCATGAAAATATTATCAAGTGCTCATGTAAACCAAATGAAACACTCAAACTAACCCACGGTGATGTTATGTACACTGTTTACTGTTTTATCACTTATTAAATAATTTACCAGTTTTTTTGCAACTGTGTCTGTATTTATGATATGATCACAAAATAAATATTCACTGCCTGACTGCTTACTGGAACTCTCAGACGCTAAATTCATTTTGCTTGCCGTGTGTGCAAGAGGCAAATCATTTTCAGTGTGTCGAATCAACTCTAAAGGTTTGCAGTTAACGTTTAATTTCAACGCTCGAGATTAGTAAATCAACTCTTATTGGGATCGACATCAGTGAGAAATGAAAGCAGGATTGATACTTGACTTGACACACAAAACATACATACAGTATGCTGTATATGCTAAGAATATACAATCGTTTCATCAGTGCTACTGAGTCAGAAAAATAGGCTAGTTAACTTCCTACAAGCTAATTGATTCAAATAGCTTCATTACATGCTTCAATACAAAGCTGTTAGCATGGATGGTTCAAGCTGGGACATCATGCATACAATGTTCCTCACATTCCCCTAAATGAATGATATTATTACTCATATTAAAGCACAAGTTTTGTCATGAGGCCAGCAAGGTTGTGTACTGTAAAGAGTTAATCTAATTTAATCTAATTACATCTTTTTCTGTAACCTTAACAGATTACAGTTACCTTTTTGTTTCCTAATTACCTAATGTCATTCCAAGTATTCCATTACTCTCCAAACCTGGTTTTGGATCATTATCCCTTTGTACTGTTAAGCACTGTCCTATCAGTTTTGCAGCATTTGACTGAATCTGAGCAGAAGGTACACCTCTACAATCTTCAGAATTTATCCTGCTACTTCTATCAGCAGTCACTTCATCAATAAACACAAGTGACCCAGTTCCACTGTCAGCCACACAAGCCCATGTCTACCATGTTTGACAGATGATGTGGTATGCTTTTGATCATGAGCCCTCCTTTCCTTCTCTGTACTCTTCTCTTCCCCTCATTCTGGTACTAATTAACCTTGGTTTCATCTGTCCAAAGAATCTTGTTCCAGACCTGGGCAGGTTTTCTTGCAAAGTCTAATCTGTCCTTTCTGTTCTTGGGTGTGACCAGTGGTTTGCATCTTAAGGTAAACCCTCTGTATTTACATTCAGGAAGATGTGTCTTGATTGTAGATTTGACAACGATAGGTCTACCTACTACAGATTGTTCTTGACTTGAATAGATGTTGTGAAGTTGTTTATCTTCAACAAGAAAATTATCATCCATTTTAGGTCTTCCATGGTCTTCCAAAACCTTTCAGTTTTGCTGAGCTCGCCAGTGCATATCTTCTTTTTAAGAATGTATCACATTGTTGATTTGGCCATCCCTAAGATTTATGCTCTATATCTCTGATTGGACTGGGGTTTTTTTTTCAGTCTAATTATAGCCTCCTTTACTTGCATCTACACCTTTTTGGACTGCTTGTTGAGAGATCCCATGAACAGCTGCCAAATGCAAATTCAACACTTGGAATCAACTCCAGACCTTTTATCTCCTTAATTTATCATTAATTAATGAGGAAACCAGCCACGTCTGTGGCTGTGGTCATGAAACTGCTTATCATTAAATTGTCCAATTAGATTGAATTCTGTAGAAAATGGAGGGCCTATGTAAAAAATTGACTGAAGTTCCAAAATGGTTAATGTGATATTTTTTGTTAAACCCCTTGAATTAAAGTTGAAAATCTACACTTGATCACATGTAGATTGATTAATTTCAAATCCATTGTGGTGGTTTACAGAGGCAACACTATAAATGCTGTTAGGCTTCTTCTGCATGAGCTAACATAAAATAGCTGCATACAATTGTCTAATTACTTATGATCCCAAAATGGTATGATCCCAGACTATTTACTACATGCTTTGCAAAGCACAAACCTCCAAAATTAAAGCTGACGTTCTGTAATTTAGCCTGATATTTACAGATATATCTCTTCATCTGCTGAATTAAACAACAAAAAAGCTCAAAACTTAATGATTAAAACTTATGATTATATAAATCAGCTTTAAAATGAGACATATAAAAAGATATGATCAGCACTGAGCTTCTGCGTCCCTGGCTTCCTCTCTGACGGATCTTTCATAAGAGACCAAACACTGCTCCCTTTCCTGTAAGGCAGGTAAGGCACATTTATATCACATTTCATTTACAAAGGCAATTTACATAAATTGACAGAAAAGAAAACAATTAAGAAGGTATAGAATGTAAACGATAAAAGATACAACTCGATTTAAAATGTTTTATCAATCTGCCGATTGACAGTCACAGTCACACAGAGACAAACACACACAGCATTTAAACATGCCTGTATTTCGTTTCATGAATGAGTTTATACCACAGGATAGGAGTTGCATAGACTAGTTGACTAGTCAACATCCCTATAGCTGCTGTGTTAGTCAGGTGTTAAAAAAAAACAGTTAAGCAGACAGAAAAGGAAGCAGGTAATTGTACTTTGTTGTCTGAAAAAAATAGATGAAGCCAGTTCTACTGTCAGCTCCACAGTACTGCACTTAGAAAAAGCATTTTTTACTTTCTTTTACTTTAATGGACCACTAACATTTTGATATCACTTTGCATGGAAGTGTGTCTCGCTAGATTAGAGTCAAGTCAGCTGTGCATGCTGTTTTGAAGTTGATCCGGACTTGTTTTCAGACTCTAAAAAGGCTAGTTACATGATGTTACACGACGTTACACAGAGTTTAATATGGTGTTAAAACCTCAAGACACCGCTGAAGACTTCACATCCTCCATCCATCATTAAGCTTGGAATTTATCATGTAGTAATAGGGAGTCTCCGCACTGTGCTCAAAAGCACTGAAAAAGGAAATGTCATTTGTAATATGTGTACGACTGTTAACTGAATTATGGTTTTGTGCGTTCTATGCTGCATAGTTAAAACATGCCCTGAAATAGTTTTTGCATTAACTATGGAAAAGATGACTAGTTAGCTACTTTTAATTAATTAGTTAATGATCAACTAGTAAAAATTAGTACTCATGCAACCCTACCAAAGAAGGCTTCTGTCACTGTGGACTATCAGTCTCCTACCTCTTCCATCTCCTCAAAGCAAAACAGACAAGTGTGGTCAGGTGAGCAAATAACAGCGCCAGGTGGAAGTACCTATAGATAGAAATTCCACATTAAAATATTATTAGGTGCTTGCATATGTTCTTTTCTATTGTATTTACTCTCTCAATTTAATTATTAGAGATAATGTGACAAAAAGGAGATTTGCTTTTCACACAGAGCCACTTTTATCATACTCAAACACAGTATTCAATAATAAATGAACATATCCCATCTCACTGTTGTGGGGTGAAGTGAATACCTGTTGAGGAAAATGTCCTCTGACAAGAAGCGCCAGTTCACCGTCCACTTAAACAGAAACTGACGGCCAAGATCAAATGCCCGGCTTACATAGCCTACAGGATTCACCAAGAGGAAGGGCAAACCTAACAAAAGCTGAGGACAGAGAGGTAAAGGAAGTGAAGACCAACAATGGGAGAAAGAGAGGCAAGAGGAGAGGGGAAAAGAGATGAGGAAGGACCTCCTTTTCTTAGTCTTTTGGAATTTGGATACTGTATTAATCCCCGAGGGGAAATTCTTTCTCTGCATTTAACCCAAGACACACACAAGTGAGAAGTGAGCGCACACATACCCAGCGCATTGGGAAGCCACATGCTGCAGTGCCCGTGGCTTGCAGAACTGCTCCAGGTATGTGTGCGCTCACTTCTCACTTGTATGTGTTCACTGCTTGAACAGCCGACCCTGCATTCGCAGTAGTAAGCAACAGGATTTGTTACACAGCTATGATTTCAGCAACCAGCAACTCTCAATTCTGTGCAAATTAGGTATGATGTGGTGAAACCAATCCAAATGATTGGCTAATACATATAAATCATACTGTAGCCTGTATCCAACTTGGCTATTTACACTTCTTGTTGGAACTTAAAAATAGCTGGATATTGACCACCAGAGAGTGACCTGTGGCAGTGGCTTGTAAACACAGTGTGAATCTCTTAACATGTGTCTTTTCAAAAAGTGTGTGAGACCTGGATGATGGCACAGAGTGTGAGCTTGGGAAGAGTCTTCATCAATCCAAACTCTGAAAGGAGAATGAACAGGAGTCCTGGAGCGAAGAGCATCACGTTCATCTTCACTGACACAGCCAGACTGTCCACATTACAGAATGCAGAATTTGCAGAAATTATAGAATTTAAGCACATGCACAATCACAGAAAGAGATGGTCAACTCTGTCAGACTATGATTTACATTTTCAAAAGGCATGCAAAACTAGGCCTTTATTTTTCTTTATTTTTTTTTTTAAATCCTGTATTCCATCCATCAATCCAACCCTGTCCTTGTTCATGTCCTTTTACCTATAGAGGGCACAGCCCAAGGTCCAGTGTGCATCCAGAATTAGGTTGACCGCTCCAAACAGCAGCATCATAGCCACAGGGTCATTAAAGAGTCGCAACACGAAGATGGAGTGGATCCGATATGATGCACAACATACAAAGAAGAAAATATACGGTGGGACCTGAAGAGACAAAATGTTTACACATGACTTTTTATACAGTTAATAGTGGTTATATTACTCCTTTAATAAACGAACAAACACATGTAAAGCCAGCGTCATAAAGCACAAGATATAATTGCCATACTTTACCAGTAATATTTAGGTTTTCATTCAAATATTGCATAAGATTCAATCCCATAATGATTGTGCCATCCATCTGATGACGAGTTAGTGGTTGTGTATTCCAGGTTAGAGTTTATTTTAGCAAGGACAAACCCTCCGCTTGAGCAAGGCTAACCTTATGAATGATTGGAGACTGTGTGCTTAACGGTCTCACCTTCTTTGTACGGTGGTAGATGCGGAAGACCAACAGGAGGGTGATAAGATAGAAACTAGCAAACAAATACTGTGCCAGTCTAATATTCAGCCCCTGTTCCGTAATATAGTAAAGCACAGTGAAAATGTACACAAATCCTGCTGGGTATCTGAAAACACACACACACGAAATATTCTAAAATAGGTTAACACATTTTATACAGTGATACAGTTGATTATTCATGCTTTTATTTAAATTGAGCCAATTATGTGAATGTGGAAGCATTTAAGAGGAAAAAAGCTGCAAAAAAATTACGATGGAATAGAGTCAAAGTACAAAATAGGATAGAAAACGGTCAATAGTAGGATTGGGCACTGAAACTTGATGCCAAATTAGAAGGGTTTTTTTTATAAAGTGCAGTCAGAAGTTATATTTTTGTTATCTAAACGTTTGACTGTTTTTTTTTGTTGTTTTTTTTACCATTTTGGATTCGAAACAGGGAATCGATAGGAACCAAAATCGGTAAGCAGAATCAGAATTGATGAAATTCAAACAATACCCAAACCTAGTCAACAGTAAACTGAGCAGCGTTATGCAGAACCCTGAGTGCAACTGTTGTGGTCTGCACAGTTGAATGAAACTCACACTAAAGGCCCCGTCTCTCCCTTTAACTGGGTATAGTCGTAGGTGCCATTAATGACACCCTCAACCTCATCCATGTAGGCTTTCCAGTCAATCTCTGTATCTGTGAAGGCAGACAGTGTGTTTGGGAGGTAAACAAGTAATGGACAGACATTAATATTATGACAAGAATAATGTAACAATGGTGAGCACATTTTACTCATTTACATGGGCATTTTGAAAATCATGTGATATGAATGGGTAGCAAGTTTCCACATTTCAGAATAGCTGCTTTGAGTAGTTCACATCGTCAAATTGACATTTTTTAACTAACATTTTCTGAAACTGAAACATGTTTTGCTTTTGCATACCTCTAACCCAGAAGTAAAGTTATAGCATTTTAGAATTCTGGTTACTCCAAAAAGGGAGCAGAGGGAGAAAACTGCATTAAAACATTACAATTCAATGAAACAAAATCTGCAGTAGATTTTAAAGAAGGAAATGCTGATTATCATTTTGATTAGCAGAATCATCCACACTGGTCTCAGTCTCATCTCTGTGGTAAAAGTCATCTGCAGCATCTGTCACAGCTACGCCTCGTCATCATCTCTTTACTTGGGTCATCTCTTTCTCAGCTAACATCAGTGGGATATATATATAATATAATGACTCATTAATTCAGTTAGTTTGCTAAAGTACAGAATTATTAAAGTAATTTTAGGTCATTTTAAAACTTCGCCAGCTGTCGTCTGTACAGAGTGCGAAAGTGCTCGCCTCTGCTTTGATGTGATGGCACAGGTGCATTACAAAAATTGACAGCTAGTAGCTGACTACAAACTGAACTAATCCCATTATGCTACAACATGTAACTATTCAAAAACTTGATCAAATCATGATCAAAAGAATACTTAGCTGGTAAAGTTTTAGACATCTTAAGGACTGACTGTTAAACTAGCTTCTTATTACCTCTGCCAAGGAGGTAAAATGTTTTTGGTGTTTTTGTTTATCCGCCTGTAAACAGGATTGCACAAAACCTACCAACCAGATTTCCATAAAACTTGGTGGAATGAATGTCCTCTTGGGACAAGGAAGACCCCATTCATTTTTTAAGCAGTCACAGGGAAACTCCACTAATTTATTTTCACTTTCGCTAATATTTGAAAATATGGCATTCAACAATGCCATACATCTTAAAATCCAGTAGAGGCAGTAAAGTCCAATAGTAACAAAACAGTGAAAGGGTACACACTAAATATCACTTTCCGACCAAAACATGCCCCCTTAGTCTGACTAAGTGGAAAAACATGCAGATGTTTGCCTTTAGTAGGAGACACTGCAGAACTGGGAGCAAAACACATATCTGCTTAAATTAAAGGTAGTTGGACTCAACAGTGATCCTTATTTTGTGAGTGTTCACGACATACAAGCTGAATGTTAATGCTGCCACTCAGTCTCTCTGCCACTCAGAGTGTAACTACAGTAACAACCACAGTAACTTCCACCTACTGTGACATCACGTGCATACCCTAAAGCATTGTACTAAAGGAAAATAAGTTTACTGATTATTTTTCATGAGAAGAGAAACTGCAGTAACGGAAAAACCTCTGTACTAAATTATGTACTAGTTATGTATTTTGCAGGTGAGCTGATGTCAGTTATTGTGTCAAATGTTAAGCTTTTGTTAAGATATTTGTAGTGTTTAATGGTTAAGTGTTTTCAATTTGTTATCGTATGTTTAAAGCTATCTAAGTGCAGGCATTTATGTGGTATGATTCAGCAAGGCTTTTGTGATTGATTAGTGAGCCTAATAGAAGGAAGTCCATACGTGGGCAGACTGGCATGACCACCATATAGCCAGACATATAAAGCGGTTTCAGTTGCACACATCACAGAAGAGTCGACTATTGTCCCTGGTGGAGGTCTGCACTCTCTGAGGAATAATGCCAAATCTAAAACAATATAACTACACTATACCTTGAAAAACAATAATTAAAATATGTTGCACACCTTATTTCTGAATGTGTGAATCATCCATATATACAAATCATATATTATAGATCATAGAAAATGTCACTTTTAACTGTTACACACATTTTGTTTATTTGTCAATTTTATTGTAAAAACTGAACCCTGCTACTTCTTTAAGACTAAACTTGTCAGCAAAGAAACGTTGTGTTAATATGTTAAGACATTTTACATGCTTAAATCCATGTTTTCTTAAATTTAGTTTTGAAAAATGACAAAAAGCTTCATGTTTAAAAGTTATAAAGGCTAAACGGCACCACAGCCGCGGACTCACCGAGTGCACCATGGGATTGTTCATGTTTAAGTCATGTACGTTTATGGGTTAACAAGGCAGTTTTCATCAAAGTCCTGTTAATTAAAAAAGTCTGAGTTTTGCTCGGTAACATTTACCTCTGCATTACGGCATTACAACTCTCTGCCCTTTACAGTGCCTTATAACTGTCACATAACCGTGACTGTGAGGACTGCATGCACTGTCTTAGCCGGTTAGCTAGAACGACACTTACATGCTACTTTTTGAATAACCCACACGTTGATGCCGATTTCCACACACCAGAGCACCGCCGCGACCAGAAGAGTGTACTCCGGTTTGAACAATATCAAATGCTTGTCCTGCCATATGGAGTTAACTGTGGAGTGAAATGTGGATAGACGAGCAGTTTTCTTTTTGCCTCCTGCCATGTTTGGCTGTGAAGCAGCAGCGATACAGTGACAGCTACTGGAGGAAATACACGTCTTCGTCTTCTTCTTCTTCTTCGGTGTTTAACGGCAGCTGGCATCCATGGAGATTCATTACTGCCATCTTCTGGACTATAACCGAATGTCCTTGAATTCTTCTTATCAGACCAGTTCCCAAGAGAACATCAAAAACCAAAAAAAAAAAAAAAAAACTTGGGGGGGGGGGGGGTAGGTGGGAGTGTAGTGGGAGTGTACTCCCAGCTGTGGGAGTACAGGAAGGGAGGAGACAGAGTGTCTGTTGAGTGTGAAAGGTGTGAATGTCCTTCCCAGAGGGTGTAAGGGTGTGTGAGTGCTATGTTAGAATGTTCAATTCAATTCAAGTTTATTTGTATAGCGCTTTTAACAACAGAAACTTATGAATCTATAAATTTATCTATATAAATTGATATCGAAGTATATACACTACCAGTGTATTACTACAGTGTGTTAGTTGTAATTGCACTATACAGTGTGACCCAAATGAGGATGGGATCCCTTTTAAGTCTGGTTCCTCTCAAGGTTTCTTCCTTTTGTCATCTCAGGGAGTTTTTCCTTGCCGCCGTCGCCACAGGCTTGCTCATTAGGGATAT
>JAQQZX010000018.1:8661268-8679945 GCA_030068355.1 Notoglanidium maculatum | reverse complement strand
AATTCCAACACCAAAACTCCAGAAACTCATAACCTTGATGCCCAGACGTCTTCAAACTGTTTTGAAAAGAAGAGGAGCTGCTACACCATGGTAAACATGCCCTTGTCCCAACTTTTCTGGAATTCGGGTTGTACTGTATATGTGGCAATCCCAGCTGATAGTAACATCAAGAACAAGGAGTATTAGAACATCAAGAAGCACCAAGGCCTAAATAAACAACTGGAATATATGTGGACGGTGAAGTACAAAGTACAAAGTGGTTCCAGTGGTAATAGGAGCATTAGGGGCTGTAATAGTTATTATTAATGTTAGTAAGTATTGATAAATAGTTTGTCATGGCTAAGGTAAAGGCAGAATGTACTCATTTTGGAGAGATAGCAAGCAAGCTAATTAACAAAGTCTACCTAGGTGAGAAGTTGTGAGGTTGGGAGAAGATGTGAGATGGACAGCAGGTCAAAAACAAGTTTTATCTCCATCAAATAAGAAACAAACAAACTGTCTAGCCACAATGTAGTGCCAGGAGCTGCACGAGGACGCAGAGTTGGTAATAGACTGATTTCACCCAGCTGCCACTAGCTGTCCCTGCAGCAAGCAACAGCTTGCTCTGTTTTCTGCTGCAGGCCCTGTCAGCATTCTGTGGGCAACCTCACCTGGTCCTGGCAGCCCACAACGCCTACTTTTCTTCCTGTTAAATGTGTGTAGGGTTCCCAACTTCCACTAGAAGATATAAAGAACGGCCACAGATAGATAGTGGCAGGGTTGGTTTGCTGATAAACTCTCTTAGATTTGGCAACACTAAATGTGTGGTTTCACAGTGTTTAAGTGACACAATTGGTAGCTATCATCTTTAACCAATTTAAACTGTAAAATAAGCTTGGATTGACATAATTACTGATCACTTTGAATCTTATTTCAGAAATCTTTTGGGAGACTTTGAGGGGCACTCAGGAGGTTGAAACAGACAGTAAGTGAAAAATAACATGCATTCACTCAAACTTTCCAGAACATTCAGTATTAAGTTGTACTCCGTTATTAATAATGATGACTGTTAAAGGAAAAACATAGTAGTTATATCACTCTGAATTTTCTAGGAGACACTCGTAAAAATGAAGAGGAAGGGTGACATTGTCAGATTTTTTTTTTTTAAACAAACTGCCACCTTTTAAAGTCTCCATACCACTCTCTTGCCACCCTATGAATGTTTCTCTAGATCTGCCCAACTCAGTATAGTTTTATCTGACCATAAAACTTTCCTCCAGAAGACTTTGGCTATGTCCGCAATAATATGTTTTAGTTTTAAAACCCATCACTTTTGCTATGTTTACACCTGGTGTCCATACTTCTCCAGAGTTTCCAAGCTACAAAACAGAAAGTTTTGGAAACACTGCTTGCCCGTTTTAGTTTAAAAACGTTTTAGTGTGGATGACGGAAAACAGAGGCTTTTGAAAATGATGATACAGGTTTTTGTGTCTTGGTTAGGACCAGATGTCCTCACAAGGATAGGAATGTTTGACAGTTGTGACCTTGTGGGGAAATCTGTCTGGTCCTTATAAGAAAAACTACCTTTTTACAAAAACTGCAATTGTTTATTTAAAAAGCTAAAAGAGCCATAAGGTTCTATATTGGTTGGTGAGGTTAAGGTTAGATTTAGTAATAGCATTAATTAGCTGTATTACTAATTGTCAGTGGAAAGTCCTTGCAAGGATAGTAAGACAAACACTTGTGTCTGCGTGCGTGTGTTTTCTAGTGTTTCTATGGCATAGTGGTAGGGTTATAATCACATGTGGATTAATGTGTGAATTTTACACGTGTTTTTTTAGACACCTCACATGTTTCACACATTTTTAAATTGACTTTTCACATGTTGGACATGTGGTTTCATTTTAAGCATGTGATCCCATACTATTCATCATGCCACATGTGGCATAACGATGAAATGCACCCGTTTGGAATATATGATCACGTGAAATGTACTTTGTCCGTAAGGGCATTTGGGATGTGAATTATAGGCTAATGCTTCTCAACATGTTATAGACGTGTGAATAATTTCATACTCGAACCACCTGATATAGCCTAAATGTGAATGTAACTGACATGGAAATACGCGTATACATGCACGGTAGCATTTTAAACCGTAGTCTCTTCTCATCACAGAGCGCGAGTACAGTAAGATGACCTTCCTGTGGTTTTTAGCTTCGCCTGAAGAGGACAATCTTGTTCCTTCCACTCACTCTCTCTCTCTCTCTCTCTCTCTCTCTCACACACACACACACACACACACACAGTTAAAACCCGGGCGGATGACTTCACTGTTCCGCCTGGGTTTCCTTTATGATCGCGGGATCTCCCCATCTTACAGCAGACACACAAACACACACCGCTTACACTCTGCTCTCTTCCTCCAGCTGCTCCCCTACAGGACGCACCGACTTCGCTTTTGCGCGCTCCCGAAAAAAAGCACACTGCGCTGTCTTAAACCACTCTGTTTAGCAGATATTCAGAGGATTTGGAGCTATCACTTGAACTCGGATCGCTTCTGTCTCTGTCGTCTGTTATTCAGCTCGAACTTCTGCGCCGTCATGTCCGAGGTTCTGCCGTACAACGAGGGGAAGATGAGCGGCTACGGAGCAGACAACGACGTCAGCCAGATGTCCTTCAGCTGCGGGCTGCAAGACACGAGCTCGTTTTTTGGGGCGTCGCAGGCGAAAAGACCCCCAAAACTCGGGCAGATCGGTAGAGCAAAGAGAGGTGAGGACAAGCTTATTAGATAGTGTAGTTATTCGTGTTTAATCATAGGTGTGTTATTAGGCTATTGGACAATATTGAATCGGTGGTTATCCTAAGGACCAGATTGTAGCTATATTTTCAAGACCTAGGGTTAGAAAAAACAGAATCTACAGGCTGAAAGGTAAATAGGCTACAACCTGCTTCGTCTAAATAATAAAAAGCGTTCAATTTTTACTGAGGCTGCTGAAGAAACTTGCGCCATTCGAATTTTGCAGTTATCAGTAAAAGTGTAAGTCAAATAAAATGTATTCAACAAGATCAAAAGATCAGTGTAGTCTATGTAGAATTGCTTTTGCGGGTTTTGTGCCTGACGCGAGAGCAAAGTATGGCTATGGCAACATGAATCAAACCGACTGCGCAACAACAATAACAAGAATAATCTCTTTGTCTTGTTTTTCCTCACAGTGGTCATCGAGGACGACCGAATAGACGAGGTCTTAAAGGGGATGACGGACAAAGCGTCCCCGGGGGTCTAAAGCTCCATCGACGCCTCGCAGACATTTAATTTTAAAACATCACCGGTTTGAAGCAGTGGTCCGCTGTGCGTGAAGGAGTGAAGACGGAGAGACACGACGCGCTGCCAAAAGGCGACAGAAGGGTAAACTAGACTGAGGTGGCGACGACGAGATTCGCCGGACATTCGACAAAACGAAAAGCCGAGTAAAAATAAGTAAATAAAAGCATAGCTGCGCAGAAAGTCATCGACGCTGCCGCGGGTTCCCATGTGGCTCCATTAACGACCTCTGCCGCCGCTTTCCACGGAGGACGGACTTGCCATTACTTCACGATCATTTTCTTCCAAAATGCGCCACATAAGCATTGACCTTTGAGCGCGCAGGACAAAGCACATCTCGAGCTTTATTGTTGTACTTGTGCAGTATCTAAGACTCGAAAGACTTATTTTAAAACCTGTAGCCTATACGCTCTTCAAAACCGTGAAAAGCGGCGGGTGTGAAGCGAAACAGCACCTGCGCCCCTGCTCACAGTGTACAGCGCATTCCAGATGCTACTAGAGCTGTTTACACATACACACGCGCGCGCGCGCGCCATTTGAAAATCACAAGACCCAGTAGAGGGTGCGATGTTAATATCTGTATTTATTCTCTTTATTTAAAATGAGGGTTTAAATGTGTAGCCTTCGTAGACAATTGATGTTGATACGACAGCATTTTTGCCCAAATGTTTAGATCCCGCATTGGTGGACCATGGTGGGCATGCATTAGCTAATTCACACAATTTTTCAATCAACATTTATAGATAATAGCCTATAAAATGTCCCAGTGTAATGAAACCTCTGCAAGCAAGTTAATTTTATCTTTTTAAAACATAAATGGTAGTGTCCAAATTTTTTAAATTATGTTTCTCTCCACCTCTTTGCATGAACTTTTACCTTTGGTGCCAATGCAGTTGACGTCATAACTTTTATGCCGTATTCACATTACTGCGGAAAAACACCGTAGCACATGATTTACTCACTCCAGCACTGTCAGTGGGGCTGTATATAGTTGTATGTACTGGTTTGTAAACATGGGGAGGCAAAGGAAGGGGCAAGATCGCATGTAAGTAACACCACTCAATTATAGAAAAAAATGAAGTTGCTTGGTTCAAAATCAGTGGCCATATAATGAAATTACTGTATTTGCCTTATAGTTGTTATATAGTTTCTAATACTGAAAGTACTTGGTTGAAATACTTACACCATCATAATGATCTTTTAAAACATAAGATGGATATGATTCATTCTACATGAATTACATAAGAATAATAAACCTTTAAGAGATGTGATTTGAGGCCAGAATTGGTGTGGCACGATTTATTTATTTAAAGGGTGGCATTTGTTACAGCTGTGGCATTTGTTACACCCATTTGACCTACCGTCTGGCTACATTGCAAAACGTAGCATATAAGGCAAACATTACTTAGGAAATTGTAACAAGGCTGCTACTATTACACAGACAAATACATTTTTACTAACTAACCTTACAGGTTCTTACTAGGTTCAATATCGTAAAAGCGTCCAAAGGTTGTGGTTTATTAAGTCCAGTGCACAGCAGGATTAAAGTATATTTTGAACCTTTGTCATTGCACTTTACGAGCACATGGTGGAAAAAGGACAGGGACAACACTTGGTTCAGGTCAATGTCCATGCAATGATTTTTCCACAATGATATGAATACAGCATTGCTCACAGCACGCTTCTTTTCAACAAAGTAATTTTTGTATTTATTATACCATTTATTATATATGCCTCCGCTATTTTATTGTCTTAACATTAAGAAATGTTGGTATCTTGGAAAGGGACTAGAAAATGGCACACCTGAAAGGGTTCGGGACTTTTTTTCTATCCCTTTAAAGGGACATGCCGAATGTGCTTTGGGGTTTATTTGCACAAATCAATGTTACTACTATAACTAAGAAATCGTTTACTGTGACTTGAGCTTCATTGATTAATTCGTTAGAAAATGGTGACTTCAGACTCTACTGCACTGTTTACAACTATCCTCAGATAACACGGTGTTATTTGATGAGCTTTTGAGCATTACATCTATGCTTTTTGTTGTTTATTTTTTGTACCATTCTTATAAATAAATTGATTATGGTTTGTTGTGCATGAAACCAACTTTTCAACAACTGGCATTGTTTTATGAAGCAAATAAGCAACAAAAATGTAATCACATTCTGGGAATGATTCATTGTATATTATGATGCCATTTTCACTGTAATTGGTGAATTAGTAAATGGTGGGAAGAAACATGGACTTTTTTTTTTTACTTATAGTGAAGGGCTGATTCTGAATGTCTGCACATTGTTGACAAGCACTGGACTTAGGTTTTCTTATTAAACCAAACCATTAATTTCCTGTTTTCACACACGGAATCTAGATAAGACAGGTAATCAAATGATCATGCAATGATTACTTGGCTTAGGTGTGTAAAAAGCTAGAGTATTTCATCATTAAACACAGACAACACATCAATGTCACTAGTGAGTTGAGTCTGCCATCCAAAGATTAATAAGGTCAGTAACTGACAACAATAAAGGGCTAGAGGATTATTAACACACTGTGCATGGAAAAAGATGGTGCACCTATAAAGGTAATAATGTTAAGTAAAGAGACTACCAAAAAAATCAGGGTTGCATCATCTAATACATTCATACTAACACAAGACACAATGTCTGTCAACAATACCAGCAATTTAGTCCACTTAGAAAAAAAAAATTCTACTGACAGCCAGAATGTGTGTTGTGTGGCAGGCAGCAGGATTCTGAAGCATGCAATATAGTTACAGCACTGAGGTACATCACACTATTGTGAAATGCATTATGTATTAACACATACCAAATGAAGATTTTTTTTTCTTCTAAAAGTCAGAAACCACTCAAATTTAAACATTTTATTACAGTTCTTGAAGAATGAACATATAGGCAGCTGATGGTGGTCTAGGCTTGTCTAACCTTGTTTTTAAATGATCTCAATATTTCAGGTTTCAATATTATTATTTCATTTCATTTCATTTCATTATTTGATGAAATCAGGTTGTTGTTTTTTGCACAGATCAATCTTGATACAAAGATAAATAAATAATGCAACTTGAAAAGTTTACAAAATATTGAATTTTAATTTATCATCAAATTTTTGTTTTCCACTCATTAACTTTCTATGAAACCCTTCAATTGAGCTCAGTCAGAAGCAGGGTGCTGGGTAAACACAAAACTAGTACTGTGGCTGGTGGTAACAAGAGAATGCACCTCTCTGTGCTCACTCTAATTCTCTCTCTGAACCTCATATCAGCTTTCCTACGTAGATTGGACATCATGTCCCACCTCCACCCACTAATTCATGGCACCAAAGCAGCCTGGTGAGTTAGTAGAGAAACCACTGGATCAGCTGATATGTAATACCTGCAGCTCATCTGATACAGCTCCATAGCTCAGTGCTGCTGTACACAAGATGAAAAGGCCTTTATGCATCTTAATGAACCACGCATCTCTGACTGCTGGACTGCTCAGCACAACTAAAAGATTTATGAGGCAAATCAATAGCATTTGTTAGCAAATCATAGCATTTTGCCAAAGTGTAGCTCAGTACTATTTTTAACAAACAAGTCCGTTATACTGTTACAGTATAACGTGGCTAATTACCCAAATTATTAGGCATAATTTAAGGCCAAATGCAACATGTAGGACCAAGTTTAGGACCAACTCAGATACTCTTCCACACTGGGTTGGTTGAGGGGGAAATAGTGCCATGTTCATAATGTGTTTATTCTTTTCATTTTGTAATTAAGTTTTTTTTATACACTGTGGTATACCAGAAAGAAAGAAAAATATAGAATTTCTAACATTTCACTTTAAAAATTCCTGGGAAGCTAGTACATAAAGTTTTTCAGATTACAAACTATTCAGTATATCTGCAACCGGTGATGATAAGCTATCACCAGATTAACACAACACACCAATTAAAAGAGTTATTTTTTACTGAGCTGAAATGGGTGAAAAAGTCACTGTTTCTGTTCCCAGATTGTGGCACTATACCAGAGAGCCACTCTGGGCGTGTGGATGATTTCATAACCAGTACCGTCAAGGAGCAATACAGCTGAGATGGATGAAAAAGCCACTCTTTCTGTTGCCACATGGTGGCTCTATACTAGAGGGTCACTTTGAGAATGTGGATATCATCATAACCATCATAACCAATAACGACAGCAAATCTATAGAAAATCTGACATCCTGAACCTTCTAGGACCCAGTGATATATGGTGGTGCTACAGAGTCACATGGCCAGACCCAGGGCCAAGCCTTGGTCACTGAGTAACTGTATTAAGCACTGATGTGCATGCTAAATTTCATGAGTTTTCACCCATGGGAACCATCTTGAAAATGGTCTTGGAAAATAAAAAATCTAATGGAAGTAATAGGGTCCTACGCACCTCCAGTGCTCAAGCCCTAAATAAGAAAAAGGTGATACAGTATAAGTCACATGAATAAATCAATGTTTCAGTTTCAATTGTATCAATTGAACTTGTATCATGAAAACATTGTTTCATCACATTAAATATCCATTAAATGTGTCATCTTTTCTGATTGAAAGATGAGTTTAAATTCTGAAATCCTACAGTACATCAGCACAGGAAGCTCTGAAATGTGGGCACCTTTTTCCAGCCATTAAAAATAGCTGGTAATTAGATTTCAGAGCAAAATTAAAAATAAATGATTTCTGGTTTATTAATGACTCTTGCCAAGTCTTGGTGGCCAGTACAATATTTAAACCTCATTTACAACAGGATGTCTGCACACATGCACACAGTGTTTCCTGAAAATAGCAAATGAAATAGTTTGTTGTTTGGTGATAAATCTATGACAGGGTCGTCGCTGTATGAATGTAAAAATGTCAAATGATTTCAGCCAATTTTATATCCACAACACAGCATGCAGGAAATTAGGCCAGACTGGAAGAAAGAGGCTGAAAGAAATCATACAATAAAGCAAGACTGAGAGAAGAAGAAGAATATTCTCAGATTATGTGAATAAAAACACCCATGTTACAATAATATTATTTTAGCAAATGTTAAAAATGGGCAACGTTCACTAAAATTCCTATTGACAAACATTGCATAAAATATTATGAAAGCTAGAAAATTATGCCTCAACTTCTCATCTGAAACTAACAATATCTCACATGACCTTATATATTGCATTTGTACAAATCTGAACTCACATTCAGATTTCAAGGACCTGAGAATTTTCTAATTAAATAGTGGCCAAAAAAGCCATGATGTTCCATATAACATTACCACAATAAATCTCTATTAAAATATACGTAACTGTCAGAAAACCATAGGTCTTTGTTTCCACTGGCTGAGCTCAATGTTACAGGGTTTTACAGGCCAATGTTACTGAGGAAGTCCTCATTTTCAACTTCCTGAAATGTGAGCACAGGAGGCGGGTCCTTCTTGGAACACACCCTCATCTCTAATGCAGCATCTTCTGGGCTAAGCTCATCCCCTTTGGTGAGGATATAAAAAAAGTAGTGGAAGCTGTCGCCATAGTGATAGTGGTTGATGGACCAGCCATACTCTTGGCGAGCATACAGTTTCTTCCGGAAGTGTGGCTGCGCAAAGGTTACCGACACAAAGCGGCCGCCAGGCTTCAGGACCCGACTGATCTGTGGATAAACAAGAGATGAAAAAAATTGAGAGCCATCAGAAATATTTATCTACAGATATCTACCTACCTATACTTACATATGTAGACATCTATGCTAGGTAGACAGATACACAGGCAGGCATACATACAGAAAATGAAATAAAATGAAGCAGACAGCCTATACAAGAAAACTATTACCACCAATTGAATTGCTTTTGGCTCTATGTATAATCCATACAGAATGAGCCATTAGCACAGTTGGAGATGTTTAATCAAAATCACACTTAAGAAAAAGGAATGCAATCAACTTGAGATAAATTTGTGATTGTATATGTGTCTTGCGACAATAAGCTATGAATCATCTGAGCATGTGCCCTGAGGGACACATAAGACAATACTAGGTGAAGATAAGAATTATGAGTGTGTGTGACAGAAGGATAAACATGGTGAAAAATAGCATGAGACTGAAATAGACCAATTCTTATCCTCTAGTGAAAAAGGAAGAATACCAGGTGTCAAATCCTGGATTCCAATTAAATTACTGGCCAGATTGTTCCTGCATGCTTATAAAACCAATACTAATTGTTCAGCTTTTAGGTCAGTAGATACCCCATGTCTGCTTTGAGAGTCTCTGCTGTGAAATCAAAGAGGAAAAAAGGAGTTCTAAAAACCACAATTGTAATTAACCAGTAAGAAAGTGCACTATGTCCTGTGATTAATCATTATTTGCAGTTATAATGGACCATACTCAAGGTTAATGTATTTTCTAGAGAACCAGATAAAAACACTTTGACTTCCAACTTCTCTATAAAGTATTGAAAAGTGTTTAGAAGGCAGGAGAGACTGAATCTGACTGAAACAGTAACTAACTTTTCTGCTTGAAACCCCAATAGACCATTTCTCCCTAAGAGTGCAACACACATCTCTATCATTTAACCCAATTACCACAATCTTCAAGGTATTTACAGTCTCTTCTCAAAGTACTGGAATGACGAGGCCAATTCTTTTGTTTTTGCTATACACTGGACATTAGTATTTGAGATCAAAAGATGAATATGAGATGATAGATCAGAATTTTAGCTTTTAAATATTTCCTGATATTTACATCTAGACATGTTAAACATGGAACATGGCACCTTTTGTTTGAACCCAACCATTTTTCAAGTGATCAAAAATATTAGAACATGTGACCCAAAGGTGTTACTTGTTCCCCAGGTGTTAATCGATTGTTTGAACAATCAATAGCTCTGAATGTCTACTCTTGGTTTGAGCCCTGGGTTTTGCTTGTGAACACTGCATTTGTTGTTAAAAAGGATAAACTTAAATGAAAACCAGAGAGCTGTTTATAGGAGAAAAGCAAGCCATATTTAAGCTGAGAAAAGAAAGAACATCAATCTGCCACTGCACAAGGATTAGCCTAGACAAACAACCATTCACACTCACATACACACCTATGGGCAATTTAGAGTAGCTGGTTAGGCTACTGTAATAGGAAACTGGTGCACGCAGGGAGAACATGCAAACTCTGCCAGGAAAAGGCTCCAGTCAATTCAAACCCCCAGCAGATTCAAACCCAGAACGTTCGTGCTTTTAAGCAACAGTGCTATCCACTGCACCACCGTGCCACCCCACTTAGACAATGATGAGACAAAATAACATTCATATACTGTTCAGCAAAGGCAAGAAAATTGGTACACACAAACACATTTGCAACCAACCCCTTATTATATCTTAACCTTGACTGTAAAACATACACATTTACACTAACAATGTAACAGAAGTAATTTCCCTCTTAAATCCTCATTATAGAGGAGAGAAATAAAGAAGAGTGTGCACCAGGAATTGACCTTTACTGGCTATTATTTTCATTAACCTTACATTAACATTTTAGCTAAGTGCCATTTAGGTGTCAACTTAATGTATGACTTCCAGATGCTTTATTGCATTGACAGCTTGCCAGTGTGTATGAAAGGGAAAATAAGTGACTATTTTGCATAATTTTACATCCTTCCATTTGTAACTCATTCAATTTCAGGTTCAAAGCTACATCCCAGTTCCATACTGTCATCCTAAATAATATGTAGAAATACTTCATCAGCCTCCAACAAGGATAGATCACCACAGACTACTTTTATGTACTGCTTTCTCTTTAAACATTCTATCCCTTGGTTTTGTGATCAAATGAATTTTAAACCAGCACTCCCCTTTTCCAACTCACTGTATATACATGCACATGGTCACATGCATGCACACACTGCCGTTTCCTCAGGATTACAGAATTGTTGAGCATGACAAGATTAAAAAAAATCTTTATTGTGCATATCAACATAACAGTCGAAGTTACTGAGTACCAGGTAAAATAGTAACACTTCTCACAGCAGAGTTGGCTAGCCGTGTTTGCTTGTATCTAAAAAAAAAAAACCCATGTGATTATGCCATACCTTGAACAATGCAAGGTATGAATTATTCCTCTGCATTTAACCAACCCAAGCAGTGAACACACACAAGTGAGAAGTGCACACACATCCAGAGCAGTGGGCAGCTCTATGCTGCAGTGCCCGGGGAGCAGTTGGGGGTTAGATGCCTTGCTCAAGGGCACTTAAGCCATGGATGCAGAGGGAAGGGAAAGTGCTGTTCATTCACTCCCCCCACCCATACATTCTTCCTGCCAGTCCAGGGAATCAAACCAGAGACCTTTTGGCCCCAAACCCGTTTCTCTAACCAGAAGCCACGGGATAGGGGCCACAGCTGCCCTTATCTGCATTGGACATTGAAGAAGGCCCCCACTAACTCTAGCTAGCTAGTTTAAATGAGGTTTTAGAGAACAAAAATCACAAAACTCTGTGTTTTTATTACCTGACCTGTTCTCCTGTAAACTGTATGGCCAAAACTCTGTGTTTTTATTACCTGACCTGTTCTCCTGTAAAACTCTGTGGACACCTGACAATCACATCTATATGTGTTTTTTACTCAAACTTTCCACAAAAGTGGAGGAATGTAGACTATCTTTGTATGCTATAGAATTACAATTTCATTTTACTTGAACTAAGAGGCACAAACCTATTCCAGAATGACAATACCCTGTGCATAACGTGAGGTCTTTGAAGAGAGGGTTTGCCAAGGTTGGAGTAGAAGAACTTGAATGGCCAGCACCTCCTGACCTCAATCCCACTTAATATCTTTGGGATGAACCAGAATGCCAACTGTGCCCCAGGCCTTTTCAACTGACGTCATTGTTTGGCTCCAGCTTTTGTAGCTGAATGGGCAAATCCCCATAGCCACACTCCAAAATGTAGTGGAAAGCCTTTGTAGATGTCTTATAAAAGCAGATTTAGCCCCTTTAAATCTGGAATGGGATGTTCAAAAAGCACACACTTCGGTGTGATGATCAGGTGTCCACAAACTTTCGGCCATATAGTGTACTTCATTATCTAATCTGTGTAAATTATTCTGTCAAACATGTTAGGCACAAGTTAGACAGTGTTAGCACACTAGGTAATACACTGTAAATACAAGTTACACACAGAGACCTTTTCATCTTATAGTATAACATTCGAAAACCTTCACTCTGTCTCCTGTTTGTTTATTCACTTTCTGATTCTCTCTACCCTGATCAAAATTCTGTCATGCAAATGTTCACCTTGATGATGTTCGACATATCCAAGCCAGTGTATGATGGATTTGTACACATTTTTCTGCCTATTCCAACCTGAAACCTTTGACACAGCGCTGACTGTCATTTACTATTACAGAATTATCACTGTGATTCATAGCAGTGATAGCCTCATATTATAATGTGTTTTTACCCCTGACCCAAGAGTCTTTTTTTTTTCATAAAAAAAAATGCTACATGCTGCAGCTTTAATGGAAGAACACAGTTCTCTGAGACCAGTGACAGTACATGTAATACACCCCGGTCTGAATGAGGATCAGTTTTCCAGGTGGAACCAATTTAAATTTTTAGTCCTCTCTACATTGCTTTTCATGCTCAATTTTTTGCTTTACTGTACCTCTATGGTGCCATTTGAAAAACACAGGTACATTATATTGTCTGTAATGATCAGTTTATCATTTAAACACCAAACGTACAGTGTTGCTAGAAAGTTTGCGAACCCTTTACAATTTTCTCTATTTTTTACATAAATTTGACCTTAAATGTGATCAGGTCACAACACAATTTCTAAAGCATTAAGGGAGGATAGCAGGGAGGAAGCCATTAGTCTCCAAAAAAAAAACCATGCTGTCGGTTTGAATTTTGCTCAAGACCACATAGATAAGCTGGAAGCTTATTGGAAGAATGTTCTGTGGGCAGATGAATCAATAATAGAACTTTTTGGTTTAAATGAAAAGCATTTAAATTAAACACTGCATTCCAACATAAAAACCCAATCCCAACGTTGAAGCATGGAAGTAACAGTATCATGGTTTGGGGCTGTTTTGTTGCCTCAGGCCCAGGACAACTTGCCGTTACTGAAGGACCTATGAATTCTACAGAAGAATATCAGGGTATTTGTTCATGAACTGAAGCTTAACTGTAAGATCATGCAGTAAGACAATGACCCTCAGCACAAAAGCAAGTTTACAAATAAATTTTTAAAGCAGAAGAAATTTAATATATGGAATGGCCAATTCAAAGTCCAGACCATAACACAACAGAAATTATGTGGAAGGACCTAAAAAGACCAATTCACACAAGAAAGCCCACCATCATTACTGAGTTGAAGCAGTTTTGTAAGGAGGAAGGGGACAAAATTCCTCCAACTCATAGTGCTCACCAGTTACCACAAATATTTGTTTGAAGTTATTGCTGCTCAAGGGGAGTCACACACTTTCAGACAAAGATATTAAATGTAGGATAATGTAGCTCAATAAATAAATGTAAAATGATAATGTTTTTGCATTATTCATTTAATTGGGTTCTCTTTATCTACAGTCAGTTCCATAAGTATTTGGATAGTGACACAGTTCTCATAATTTTGCCTCTGTACACCACAACAATGGATTTGAAATTGAAAGTGTAGACTTTGATCTTTATTTCAAGGGGTTTGACAAAAATACTACATTAGCTGTTGAGAATTACAGCCATTTTTTGCATAGTCCCTCCATTTCCACAGACTCAAAAGTAACTGGACAAACTAACAATTATAAATATAAGCATAATTTTAATATATGGATGCAAATAATTTTCAGTCAATGTTTGAGGTCTGCAACCCATGGACATAACCAAATGCTGAGTTTCGTACATTGATATGCTTTGCCATGCCTACACAGCACATTCAGTTGCTGCTTGTTTATTGGTCTTTCTGCCTTCAGTTTTGTCTTCAGTAGGTGAAAAGCTTGCTCAGTTGGGTTGACTGACTCAGTCATTTAAGAACATTCCAATTCTTTGCCTTAAGAAGCTCTTGGTTTGCTTTCACAGAATGTTTCTAGTCATTATCCATCCATAATGTGAAGCACAGTTTTATCAGTTGTCTAACACTTGACTGAATCTGAGCAGAAACTATAGATCTATATACTCATAATTCATCCTGCTACTTCTATCGGCAATCACATCATCAATAAACACTAGTTCCACTGGCAGCCATATATGCCCAGATCCACACCATGTTTGATAGGTGATGTGGTATGCTTTAGATCATGAGCCCTCCGTTCATTCTCCATTCTCTTCTTTCCCCATCATTCTGGTACAAGTTAATCTTGGTTTCATCTGTCCAAAGAATCTTGTATAAGAACTGGGCAGGCTTTCTAGCAAAGACCTATCTGGCTTTTCTGTTCTTGAGTATTCCCACTGCTTTGCATCTTGAGGTAAACCATCTGAATTTACATTAATGAAGGTATCATTTACTCGTAGATATTGATAGTTATAGGTCTATCTCCTCAAGAGTGTTCTTTACATGGCTAGATATTTTGAAAGGGTTTTTTCCTTCACCAAAAAGAAAGAATTCTATGATCAACCACTTTTGTTGTCTTCCATGGCCTTCCTGGCCTTTTGTTGTTGCTGAGCTCGCAAGTACATTCCTTCTTTTTAAGAATATACCAAATTATTGATTTCACCACTTCTGAAGTTTTTGTTATCTCTCACACAGTTCTGTTTTGTTTTTCAGCCTAATGATGGTCTCTTTCACTTGTATTGACACCTCTTTGGAGCACATATTGAGAGTTCCCATCGTGAGAACTACAAATGCAAATTTAACACTTGGAATCAAACTTTAATCTCCTTAATTTGTCATGAAATAATGAGGAAACGAACCATAACTGGCCGTCTTATCAGTCAATTGTCCAATTACTTCTGAGCATGTGAAAATGGCTGTAACTACTGATCTGTTAATACAATATTTTTTTGTAAATGCGTTGAATTAAACTTAAAATCTACACTTAAATCGCATCTTGACTGCTTAATTTCAAATATGCTGTGGCGATGTACAGAAGCAAAGTTATGAAAATTGTGTCACTGTCCAAACACTTATGGACCTGAATGTAGTTTTAGGATTTGATGATCACATTTCAGGTCAAACTTATGCAGAAATACAGAAAATTATAAAGTTTCACAAACTTTCTAGTAGCACTGTGATAAAACCTCAGAGGTTAATTAAAACTAATTAAAAGTAAAGATTAAGGAAATTACAGTATTAGACTATATATAATTTTTTTAAGAGACTGATCTTTAGAACATCTTTAAATCATTTTTCTTTTTATGCATAGCCCTCTCTGAGTTTGCCAAAAGACCCTCTATTTTGTCTCATCTGTCCATAGCACCCAGTTCCAGACAAAGTTCCAGCAGCATTTTACAAACTTCAGGCACTTATGTTATATGAAAGTAGTTGTTTGGCATGAAGGTTGTATCTAATTATAGATTATTTAATGTAATAATACATTGTAACTTGATAAAAGGACTTAAAAAGGACAAAAATAAAAGGACAAAGATAATAAAATGCATGTGTGTTTCAGTTACTGTATCCACATTTTTATTTGACCATTTATAAATATAAATGCTAAATTATACTCAATAGATACTTGATTCATTATAAAACTAAGAACATTTTCAGATCTGAATCAATAGTCTGTAATCTCTTTGCTTAATATTTCTTTTTAAAGGTTCATTGGAATAACCCTAAAAATAACAAGTGTCTTTGTTTAATCTTCTCCAACAAACAAACTTCTTCAGAAAGCAAAAATCTGCCAAATTGTCTCTGAAATATCATGTCCCGTTGCAAATTATAGCAAATAAATTTTATATTCCCTCTATCTGCTGCTTTCTGTCTGTGGGTTACATAACATGAGAATTACACAACTCCACCTTCCTTCACGAGACAACACATACTGCAGGACCAGATAAGCTGGTGCACTCGCATGCAGCAATACAGCAGGGGATTTATCCCTCGGCATGTTTGTATCTGGATTCAGGTTGAACCAAAGACAATGTGGAAAGATGGGTTATATTTTTTTAGTTTATAAGGCTAAATAAGGGTACATTTGGTGTTTGGTTGCCTCATGGTATGATGTGCTTCAAACATTCTGTCTTTGCAAACTCTCTGCAATGACTCGGAAGAAACTTGCCGCCTCTCAGCTTCCTACACAATGTTACCATGGAGACCGTTTCAAGCTCTCTATCTAGTTTCAAGTTTCAAGCTCTCTATCTAGTTAAAAATTAAATAAATAACTCTAAAAACAACAAAGAGATCGAAAGTTTCTGTCTGACTCTGTTCATGTGTCCAATTTAGCAGCTGCAGAAAACACAGATGGAGTTAACACTTGGTGCAACATACTCTCAGGTTATCATAATATATGACAAAAAATCATAAAACCTTTACTACTAATTTTACTAAATCGTTGGCATTTTACATATACTTGGCATTACTAGACATAAGAGCACTGATGAGATCAGGCAGGTTAGGAATCACGATAGAATTTTTTATAGTAGGTTTCAAAGTGAAGGATCTCCTGAATAAGTTCTACCTATCAGTCTAAATGCCTTATTACTTGATGGCATCATCTTTTGTTTAATGTAAGACTGAGGCTGGTGACCCTATTTTAGTTATCCATCTGATCCATAGTTATCCATCTGTTGCCATATATTACAACAACATAGCAATATTTTTAAAGTCAAAGTTACTTAAGAGGAAAATAAAACTCATCCCAAGCACATGTACATAAAAATACAGGACACTATAAACTATGTAAACTACACAAAACACAGTAAAGGAGAGAACATATGAACAATTGTGCTGTAGACATATATGTAAAAGGAAAAAATGGCTCTTAAAGGGATTGGCACACCTTTCCCAGAATCCACTGTGTCAAGCAGTAAGTCACCATTTTTTTATGCCATAGATATTCCAAAACCAGTCTAACAATTTGGTGACATCTGACATTGTGATGTGAAATTGTACATATATTTTTCAAAGTATCTATATTTTAAAATTCTTTTCTACCATTCCATTTTCTTATGGCTATTCTGTATGTAATGGATCTTGATGTTGGCCTCAAAGGAAAGAAAAGTTAATGCATATTTTGTTAAAGCGTCCATGTATGACACGTAGATGAAGAAAATGTTTGAGATGGGTTTCAAAAGAATCACTAACAGTGAATTTGCAGAGGTGTTGTTGTACAGAGAGCTAACAGGATTCTGGGAAGCGTGAGCCAGCCAGTTTAAGATTTTAAGTCTTAAAAGGCAGAATAGTTCTATTGTTCCATGCATCGAAGGGAAGGTCATTTTGATGTACATAGACATTTATGAAATGTTATTACTCATTACTGCATACAATCTCAAATCTTCTTGGCTTTTGTTTGCAACAAATTTTATGATGAATGATGATTTATCAATCTGAACTGTGGCGCTCAGGCTCATTTAGTGAAGTTCAATGAACAGATCAGTGCTGTTCAGTCTCAGAAAGTTTTGGCCCATATTTACAACTTTCATCTCAACACAATGGAATGTCAGATAAATAAAAAGGTTTTAATTACAACTAGAAAGAAATGAGACTTATTCTACACTGAAAAAAATGACTTCTTGGCCCTGTAATTACTACTGAAATGATTTGTTTAAATTCTACAATAAATTATCATTTAAGTACTTTTATTTTAAAATGTCACCTTCCATTTAATCTGTTTCTTAGTGTTTGTTTGCAATTATGTATCCTCATTTTGATACGTAAATTTGACAACTCACACCAAGTAATATTAATTAAACTACTGCACTGACTGCAGGACTTCACACAAGACAGTAAATGTTACTTGGGTAATGGGAGTGAACCTGTCAACCACTTCACTCAGTAAGTGACTCACGGGAGTTTGCGCGGTTTTGAGCAGAGACACACCTCAAGGCAAACCTTGGCTAGTGAATCCGTAGATGAGAAGCGACAAAGGTAAGTTTTTCACTTAATTAACTTCATACATTCCTGTCGTCTCGTCGAAAAAAGTAAGTGTTTGATTACTGAAAACTTAGTGTTAGCGTTACCCTGCTAACTAGTTATGCTGCTCTGTGCCACACCGCTAATTTTTGCTAACCTGCCTCACTTGACTTGGCATCTTATTTAGCTGACTAGTCAACATGAGCGTTCCTGGCTTATAGTTCTCCTCAGTGGCTCATAGTTATCCTCAGTGGCTCGACTATTTGCACAGAAATGTAATTGGCCTGAGTCTTCTAAGTCATGTTAGTGTTATGAGCGGAGGCTTAAACTGAAGTGCTGGGCCGTTTTCAGTTCGAAAATAAATAATGTATGTCTGTGGAAAGTACTGCATAT
>JAQQZX010000018.1:8598993-8616952 GCA_030068355.1 Notoglanidium maculatum | reverse complement strand
GTGCATACCCAGTAGGTACCTGTCACAATCAACAAAAACTTTTCAGGAAGCAAGACTTTTCAAAAAAATTGTTGTGCGGTGCTATCAATCCATCAATTTTCTATTATATTTTCTATGCTGTTTATCCATTGCAGGTTGCGGGGAAAGCTGGAGCCAATCCAAGCTGACTTTGGGTGAGAGGTGGGGTACACCCTGGACAATTTATAGTAGCTAGTTAACCTAATCTGAATCAGGTTAACTGTAGAAATTCACCACAAACAGTTAAAGAACTACAGATAGTTATCGGAATCATGAACCGTGAATTATACCGTTGATTCATATGAAATTTCAGTTTGATTGCAGCCCCTCTCACTGCACTGCTAAAAACAGGACCAAAGAGACTAGAGTCCTAACCCTAACCCTAGGGGAGACACTGGTTGGAGGGGGCTGTGCATTCTTTTGTTGTGTTAACTGACCATAAGAACTTGGAATATTTTTGTACCGCCAATAGACTCAATCCATGGCAAGCACAATAGGCTCTCTTCTTTGCCAGGTTCAGTTTCACCCTGTTCTACCATGCAGGCTCAAAGAACACAAAAGCAGACTCCTTGTCTCGTATTCACCCAGCCAAAGACACACAATGCAACCCTGACACCATATTGCCACCATCCTGCTAGTTCCATGTGACTGTGACTTTGACTGTGAACTGGCAAGCACTTTTTCTTATCATGTCTTCTTGTCATCCCCTTGGCCAGGTAGAGAGATCCAATAAAAAATTGGGAGATTTAAGAGAGCATCCAGTTCTGAGAACCAGGGGGATTGGTCCTGATTCCTCGCTTGGGCAGAGTACCCCAAAACTCTGAGTCACTTCACTACTCAACTTGCCAATAGACCCTTGGATACCAGCCGCCCCTCTTTCCATGGTATGCCAGCCCTACAGAAGCTCAAGCAGTCGATGAGTGGTTTCAATGGAGGGAACAATTGTGGGTGTGCATGCATCATCATCTCAGGCAAGTGTCTAACACCTAGAAACATTTCGCCAGTTCAACACTGGGGGCCATGTGTGGCTCTCCACCCATGACATTAGAGGGCTGCTTGGCTGCAGAAAGCTGAACACCTGGCACATTAGGCTGTACAAGGTACTGAGTAGAATTAATCCCGTCAAGTACAAATTGTATCTACCACATCATTGCCGCATTCTACCCACCTTCCATGTTTCACTACTCAAGGCAGTTACCTCAGGCCCTCTAGCTGAGGATACCCCTCTACTTAACCCACCTGAGCCACTGGACATCAACGGTCAACCAGTGTACACAGTAAGGGACATCCTACGTTCATGTCAAAGAAAAGGTTGGGTTGAATACCTAGTGGACTGGGAGGGCTACAGCCGGAGGATCAATGCTGGGTACCTGCCAAAGACATCCTTGAGCCATTATTATTACAAGATTACCATGATCGCCACCCTCACCAACAGCCTGACACCCTAGAGGACCCCCACAAAAGTCCTCAGCTCATGGAATGATCTCCTTGTGGGGTTCTGTCACGCCTTCATTTTCACCACCTAAATCAGACTCCATTTCCTGTGAGCACACACACAGAGAACATGACTGACACTCTCCTGTGCTCAGAATCACCTGACCATCAAACTCATCCCTTATAGAAAAGCATGTAATTTTTTAAATTTTCTTTTATGTTTATTTTCTGTGTTTTGAGAAGCACGCAACAGTACCCTAACAGTACCCAATGAAGTTTTTTTTTATCCTTAATGAGGACTCTGAGACAGTAGTTTCTCAAAAGCAGCACAATGACTGCTAAAGAACAAAGTGGCCAACCACAACCAACATTAGCAGTTCTAATGAGAGATATTCACCTCTCCTTACTGCTAGTGATGGAGAAAATCACTTGCATATCTTCTTGTGCAAGAATGCATGAATGCTCAGACCTTCCTATGATGTGACACAGTAATTACATGAAATGCAACTGCCATCTTTCTCTTTCTTATTCTCACCTTGTATATGTCAGTCCATATGAGCTATATGCTTAACAGCTTGTGATTATGGTCAGAAACACAGGTAACAGGTCTTCCAAACCTGGCCCTAAATCATCTGTTATGCCAGAATGAGTGTATTTTTCATATATGTCTATAGTTTTCTGGGTAATTGTGCTTTTATGATTGGGAAACTGCAGGAAGTAGTGCTTAACACATATATGGATAACTTCTTCTATGCACACATGCCAAGACCTACAATGGTGTATGATGTAGTATTTCCAATACAATGCCTTGTCAATGGCAATCTTTCCCTGCTACCTTCTCTTGAAGTTTCTGCAGGGTTGACTCCCTCTAGAGTTTACTGGATGTGTATTTGAGTTTGATTGCTGTACTTAAACCTTAAACCTTTTAAAACCTTTAAAACCTAGCTTTTTTAAAACCTATTAAAAATGTTTTAATAACCTTAAAAATTAGATCCACTGTGGCGACCCCTAACGGGAGCAGCCAAAGGATAACAAGAACTTAAACCTTAAACCAGTATGGCATACTTTGAACCAAGGTATGAATTATTTCTCTGCACTTAACCCATTCAAGCAGTGAACACACACAAACAAGTAAGAAGTGAGCCCAGAGCAGTGGGCAGAGCATAAACCCAGAGCAGTGGGCATCTACATACTGTAGTGCCTGGGGAGCAATTGGGGATAGGTGCCTTGCTCAAGGGCACTTCAGCTGTGGATGCAGCTGTTCATTCACTCCCCCCACCCATGCATTCTTCCCACTGGTTCAGGAAACTAAACCCACTGCTCTAACCTTTAGGCCATGGCTTCTTTGACCTTTAAGCCATGGCTACTCATCATACTGGAAGAGGTGATGTTAACTTTGTAGAATCTGGATTAAGTGCATGGTGACATCCAGGTACCTGCATTGCATATTAACTGAAGTGGCAAACCATTAAATATTGTCCATTAAGATGCTCCTCATGGAATAGCATGTCAATGCAGGGGGTAGGTATGGGGCCTGCTTATAGGCGCAGGTAATGACATCCACCACACAGTGGGCCAGTCTCGGCTTAGACAGGGGTGCTCCCAGAGTCTTTGTCCTATAACTGATAAAGAATTGATCTGGTGACCTAATTGCCACTGTCAGGTCCATGTAGCACAGTTGGGCTCACAGTGAGCAAACCTTGTGTACAGTTGTGCTTATATAAATATGTAATATTCGATCATTTTCCTCAATAAATAAATGACCAAATATAATATATTCATCTCATTTGTTTGACTGGGTTCTCTTTATTTACTTTTAGGACTTGTGTGAAAATCTGATGATGTTTTAGATCATATTTATGCAGAAATATAGAAAATTCTAAAGGTTTCACAAACTTTCAAGCACAACTGTAGAAACCCTGTGTTTGACTACTAGGTCACTGCAGGGTCATCTGGTCACCAATGCACGCAAAGCAGATTTACCACCAAAGCACTCTTTGACAAGTTTATGAGCCCTCAGTGAGATACCATTCGTAATGTTGCAGTTTGTCCATTGATTGTCACGTATGCTTTCAAAGTGATGGAGAATTCCTACTGTCTAGCAGTCCCTCCCAAAGTACTTTAGTACTTAGAAACTGGACAGTGCACCGGTTCTATATGATGGAGTGCACACCATTCACAGAATAGTTTGCACTTAAGAGAATACAAAGTCCATTATACTGGGGGCTCTTGTCAGTTTCTCTTGAACTGTTGGGTCACAATCCTGAGCCTGAGCTCAGCTGAGGGTGCCAAATCATTGCACCTGAAATGGGCAAAAGTTCTGATTCAGGAGAATGGTGCCAAGGCATTCCGTACACTTGTGCAATTGGTAGTGGAAAAAAGGGCCTCCAAGGGTACAAGCAGCTATACAGTACACTGCCCATTCACTGAAACAGGCATTCAGATGTCTTATAACATTGCCTCATGCATAGTCCATTCACACAATTTGCTAATAATTTTGCTGCTGTGGAGCTCCAATCTGCCACAATTAAACCCTAAATTATAGAAATGATCCATGTTTTAAAAGAACTGCACTTATAGTAATAGGCCAATTAGGCCAAGACACAGGGTGACTCTCTGCTAATCTGGTTCTCAGTTTGCGCCAGGTGTAGTGCACAATCTTCGCTGCCAGATACATTCAAATCAACACTGCAAAATCTGGCCTAGGTTCCTGAATAGAAGAGCACAGATCTCAGAATTTACAAACCAGCATATCCAACCCTAAATTACTGCAACAAGACACATCAACTACTCATTCACACAGGCTCCATCAGACCAGGGCAGATGCTAAAAGGTCAGAACCATGCTGTCTGGCATCTGAGTGTGCACACTTACCCCGGGAATTGGCCTATTTTCTCCTTCAAAAGACATAGACTGTTTTTATATGATTCTAGATTCAGGAGGGACATATTGGTTCTTAAAATTGGTTCCTTTCCTGCATGTCAATTCATTCTGGAAGATAGATGTGACATGAGACAACCTCACTTAACAGAGAAGTTTTCATTACAGCTTCCGGAACCTCCTACTAGGTTTTGGCACCACTACAGAATCTGATATGTTTGAAGGGTGGTAGAAAGGAGGACTTGGGAGACAAGTGAACTTTGACAGAGCTTTGAGGCTCCCCTTTCTCCAACAGGGGAGTTTTGGCATGCACTCAACAACTCAACCAGAAAAACATAATAAGACAAAGTCCCAATATTTCAGGGCTTTTGCCTTGATCAAGTTTAGCAACACTTTCAAAGCTTATGCCTTAAAATGTGTGCATGTGTGTTACGTGTGAGCTTGGTCAGGGTCAGCCTTGTTCCTCTTTCTCAGGTTCACAGCGTATTTCTGAAAGACAAACAAAGAACATATAAGCAACCTCACCATGATTACACACAAGTAAGAATCATTACACTTTACCTGATGGTTCAACCCACCGATGATCTTTATCCACAGCTGACACTTGACCATGCCCTTGCCACTGCCACGTGACTATTCAGTGTGCTTCTGCATTTCAGAAAAAGTCTGTTGCAGTGACAGCTGATGTGCAGCAGATTTTCCACTGATTTATAGTGCACCAAGATAATCTGAATTTCTTTTCAATTTCTGTTACATCTGTAACATCAAAGATGGACAAATGGAATGTCAGATGCAAATACATGTCTTCAGCAATAGTCCATTATCAGCAGTAGTAGTGGTGGTAGTAGTAGTAGTAGTAGTAATAATAATAATAATAATAATAATAACTTTATTTATATAGAGCTTTGTAAGTCAGATGGCACAAAGTGCTTTACATTTTAAAATAAAATATAATAAAATATAACATAAAAAGAGACATTCTAGACAAACAGAAAAAGAAAAGGAACATATGAATAAAACATTACAAGTATATTTAAAAGGAGAACGAAATTAGAAGCACAATTATATAAGATGATAAGTGTAATATGAAGTAAAATCAAAATAAAACAAAGAAAATAAAAGAAAATATAAAACTATAAATTAAAAAATAAAACTATTCAAGTAAAATAAATCTAGTTTAAAACATCTACAAAATATAACCACAAAATGCTGAATGATAAAAATAAGTTCATAAATGAGACTTGAAAATAGCTACTGATGGACTTCCGGTGACGTCATGTTGCTAGCAGCAGCTTGAAGAATTTGCTCCGTTCATATACGAATATATTTCCTAACTAAACTACACAAAACTCGGCGAATTTTCACTCAGACAATATGGCATCATCCCTGAGAGGTAAGGGGTCGCAAAAACAGGACCAAGTTAAAGACAAAGGGGACAATTTGAAACAGTTGACTCTGAAACAAGCCTCGTGTTCACCTGTGGCTGTAGATGCTAGCACACACGACTCTGGGTCAAGAATATTGGAGGAACTCGAGAAAATGAGGAAAGACAATCAAGAGGGCCACACGCAAACTCAGCTCTCCTTAACGAGACTAGAAACGGCCTTTAAGGGACTAAAAGATGAAGTGACGAATTTGGAAAAGAGAACCATGGAGGCGGAGGACCGCATTAGTGCTAACGAAGACACTGTGAAGCGCCATGAGCAGGCCATCCGGCATCTGCTGCAGCGCGACATGCATCTGACTGTGCGCTGCGAGGACATGGAGAATAGACTACGGAGAAACAACCTGAGAATTTACCGTGTGCCAGAGGGAAGCGAGGGAAAAGATGTAAAACTTTTTGTACAAGAACTGCTTAAATTTGCCATTCAACTACCTCCAGAGATGAACATTAGCATCGAGAGAGCTCACAGAGCACTTACTGCCAGGTCTAAAAATTCAGATGCTGCTCCGCGATCCTTGATCGTAAAATTTCTGGACTACTCTGTCAAAGAGTCTATTCTAAGGAAAGCATGGGAGCAAAAAAAAAAGCTTAACATGTGTAATGAATTTATGAAAGCTCTCTATGAAAATTTCATATAACCTTATTTAACAGACTTGGCTGTGTTCGTAGACTGCTTCTGTAACAACAAAAGCTCAGCAAATGCACTTAGACATCTATAGAGTAAGTGTATTGTGAGTTTTGCGGAAACTGTCATTTTTCCCTGCACTGATAAAGGAACAGGAAAAGTTATTCACTGTGTTCAAATGGAAATTATTTAGAAAAATGCTGATGTATTCCTTAAAACGTAAATAAAAGTTTAATGCATGTGCATTAATCAGGAGAAAGAATAAAATGCAGTGCAGTGTGGGTAATCAAATACCCCAACTGATAAAATGATGGTATAAAAATATAGTATTCCAACCATGTAATTTATGCAGAGTATGTTTGAGCATGACGACTTCCTCTCGATGTCTGTGTTTCCAGGTGCAGGAGTTTTTTAGTACCGAGAGTGCTCTGCAGGCGTCTGTGGTGCAGGTGCTGTGGGAAAGATTCTCAGGAAAGAGGGAGACCTCTGCACTGCGCCGGAGATCTGCAGTACTTCTGCTCGGCATGGCTGCACGGTGAGACATAAATCATATTGTGGTAAGACACACAGTACATTAACTTCATTTGTTCAAACACTTATACCCTCATGCCTCAATTTTTGCGTATTATGGCTTTTTGAAGAACAGATTTTAAGGCAAGTAACACCCACTCCATAAGAAATTCTGTGCATTCTCACCTACTCTGATGGACACCTTTTGTCCAGTCCTGCCCGTTCCAGCGGTCAAGGGTTTGACAGCAGTAAGCTGCCATGTGAACATGATAAATGCATGTTTATTTAATTAGTTATGATCTAAAAAAATTTTACTTTATCAAAGATATTTCACATTAACTGCAGACCAGAACTAACCAAACAAAATCCTTTCAGAAATGGAGCCTATAATCTGAGCAACTGGTTGAATAGAAGTTAGTTGAACACCACAGCGGTGCCATGACTGAGCCAAGCAAACTTGTTCACTGGCTGATACAGATGTCAGTCAAACCTATCAAGCATTATACAAATAGAAATTATAACACATTTTCTTTTTTTGACATTTCAATTGTTTTATCAACCAAAGTAACAAACTAGAACATTTTTTGGTATTAAATTGAGTAATTACACAAGACTGACATGTGGTGCAGAAATATTCTTTTTAATTATTTTTATTTTTAACTCTTTAAATTCTTTCTGCTTAACAATTTCACCATTTTAAGGGGTGTCAAATGAATGTATAACTAAACGCAGAGGGGTTTGGTTGCAGTATTGGCGTAAACCACAAGGTGGAATTCTTCAAATACTGCGGAAAAATAACTTTTTATACCCCTGCCGCCCTACTGCTAATTATCTCTTATAAAAACTCAAGGGGATTTTATAGTCTGTATCACTTTTCATTGTCCCATAATATAGCAAAACTGGGCTATATTAGACCTTAGACCTTGCATATGTTTGTGTGTGTGTGTGTGTGTGTAGAGCTGAGAGGGAAGTTGTACTCGGTAACTTGGACACACTCTGCTCTGTTGCGTTGGGAGAGAGGGTGACTGAAGATTACTTGCTGGCCAGAGACACTGTCATCACCATCACCAATATTACTGACCACATAAGGGTATGTTAACATGTAACAGTCATATGCCATTAAACATTCACACATCACCTTTGAGCATGTGAGATCTGACCGTATGCTGTGAATACAGAAACGTTTTTGATAACTATACTTTGTGTTGTAGCAATCTAAAGGAGCTGCATTCAGGCTGCCGATGGAGCACCATCTCTTCAGCCGTCTGACCAAGGCTGTTGCTGATGGTAAACACATATATTTTCTTGTTGCTGACTGATACACAAAATGTACAAAGCTAATGCTAGAGACTCTTTTTGGTTACCAGCTACCCATAGTAAATGAAGGAAAAGAAACCAATGTAAAAGAAATGGAGGAAAACTGAGTATATTTTGTCACTTACCTTAAAATTATGAACACCAGCGATAACCGCCACCCTATCCCCTGCATAGGAGTGATATTGTCTGACCCCCACTGGCAGACTTTCATGGAGCAGGCCATTCGCCTTATCTATTTCCTTGCCGAGTCACCTGATCAGCTGTGCGCTCGCCTCCTCCAACGCTCAGCTCACCTTCTGCTGGAGCAGATTACAGAGAGTGAGGAGCAGTCACAAATATCAGAATGCTCCCAGGAACAGAAAGGTACAGTGGAAATCAGGAGGATCCTCTGTTGAGCATAATAATAACTATATTTGAGTGCGAGACTATTGGTTTTGTAACAGGTTTAATCCTGTTCCTGTTGACTCAGTCTTGTAGTTTGCTTATCCTAATTTTCTAACCAATATCTTCAAGACCGTTTGAGTTTAATTAGAGTGGAGTTTGGCTCGAGGTTTGAGAGGGGTAAAAGCAATAACCTCTCAACAGGAAAAATCTTTTTTTAAATTTTTCTTTGTAAATTCAGTCCCTTCTGACACCCTCTATTTTTGTCTCTCTTTAATCTCTGTATGCAGTAAACTGTGTGAGTCTGGCACAGCTGCTGTCTCTGTGTGGATTTGTGGCCTTCTGGCAGGTGTCTCACCTGGAGAGAAGTGTGAGTGCCGAGCTCCGGCGGCGGAGAGGAGAGAAGGAGGAGAAAGAGGAAAAGGAAAAAGGGCCAGTCAGCAAGAACAAGGTCACCGTGGGGACAGTGTTTCACAAAAGAATGGGTTCTTAACACACATTGCTGATCCTGATTATTCTGATCCTGATGTCTAACTTTATAATTTGCATCCCGTGCAGCAGGAAGCCAATGACAGCTGTGTTGAGGAAGAGCTTGGCCTGACTGGTGCCTCAGCAGAAGACACCGAGGCAGAATTCATACGTAAAATCTGTGAAACAGAACTTTTAGCTGGTGAGAGCAATCTTTCTCTTTATTTATTATGCCTGTTCATGAAATCAAATCATCTACTCATCTCAGCTATGGTAATAATATGAATAAATTGTTTATTAATATAGTGATGGCAGTAATGTTTTTGGTTTTGGTTGATATTTTCTTTTTCCGTTTGTGTTTACAGAAGGGAACGTGCTCAGCGTGTTTCTGCCTTTGCTGGTGAAGGTATGCAGCTCACCTGGCCGATATTCTCATACCCAACTCACCACTGCTGCCTGCCTCGCCCTCTCCCAGTTCATGATGATCAGGTAAACCACAAACTGTATTGTATTAAACATTATAATGAGCATTATTGCTATTTATTAGCAAATCTGCATTGAATATAAACTCAGTGTTGAAGGGCATCATTTGAGTTCCTATATATTATACAAGTTATTTCTGTCCTCTTGCATAAGAAAAATTCTGATAAATTTTTCTTGTAATGGAAGTGGTTGCTGACGGTTTCACATATTTCAATTATTTTGACCGGCCCTGGTCCTTGTACAACTAATTAACAATGCAGTGGAAATTGTCAGAGTCTAGCACTTGCAACCATTGTTCTATTGTAAAGTAAAAATTTCTGATAGTGTATTTGAATAGATTTAATTCTAAATAATTCAGAATTATTTAGTTCTAAATACCCCCCCCCCTTCTGTGTTTCTACACCATCTCACCATCTCAGTCCAGCGGTGTGTAAGGATAATATCCGTTTACTCTTCACGGTGTTGGAGAAATCCCCTCTCCCAGTCATCAGAGCGAATGCTATCATTGCCCTTGGAGACCTCACTGTTCGCTTCCCCAACATTCTGGAACCCTGGACCCCCAACTTGTACGCCAGGTATGCCAACTTACCTAAAAACTGATATACATGCATGTGTGTATCCTCCTAACTGACACGGTGATAAATTAGTGTACATAAATAAAAATTTTTTAAATAAAATCAAATCTACACCCTGCTAAACTTTATACAGCTTAGCTCACTGCACAGCAAGATGTTTTGTGACCTACATAATGAATTGTGAAACAACGATCATTACATATTGGTTGTGTCCGTGAAGGCTGTGTGACGAAAATGTGTCTGTGCGCCTGACGGCCATCACGGTTCTGACCCAGCTGGTGCTAAAGGATGTGATGAAGGTCAAAGGTCAGGTCAGCGAGGTTGCTGCACTCCTGCTCGACCCTGAGCCACATATCGCCAACCTTGCAGTCAACTTCTTCAATGAGCTTGCTGCAAAGGTAGGCACTTATTAGTCTAACATGGCTAAATGATTTTATATGATTTAAGAAATACTTTTAATACAGGACCAGATTGTTTTAGATTTGGGTACATTTGAATCTTGATGTATGAATGAGCAAGTTGTGCTTCTTGATGTCCTCTCATTCTCTTTCTGTGATTAATCATGGTAATGATTTCCTCTCTCAGGATAATGCTATCTATAATCTACTGCCAGACATTATAAGTAGACTGTCCGATCCAGAGAGAGGGATGAAAGAGGAGGACTTCAGCACTATTATGAAGTAAATAAATTAGAATTTGGTATTTGGCTAATATATTTGTAAATACGTAATTGATGAATTGCTCTCCCTTTCTTATAGGCAACTGTTTTCCTACATAACTAAGGAGAGGCAGACCGAGAGTTTGGTAGAGAAGCTCTGCCAACGTTTCAGAACTGCAAAGTGAGTAGTTAAAATAACCAGTCTTTCCTTCTACTAGCAAAGAATACATGTACAAATGTTTTATAATAATTTATAAGAGTAGTGATGTGAAAACTAGATGCTGTATTGCTTTGGTTCAATGGTTTACTGAAGCTAGAAAGTAAACACTTGTCTGTATGTCTGATTTTGTTCAGGACAGAGCGACAGTGGGCTGATCTGGCTGTATCTCTGTCACTGCTCTCAATGTGTGAGCGAGGTTTTAAGAAGCTGCAGGAGTGCTGGGAGTGTTATAGTGATAAACTTACAGAGGACACCGTTTACCAACCTCTTCTCTCAATCTTGACTAAACTCCGCCGCAGAGCCAAGCCCCAGTTTAAGGTACGGTAGACTCCACATGTTGATGTAAGCATATTACAAAAAAAAAACTTGCCGGATCTCAACTACTGCGGGGTGTAAACGGAAACAATAACAGTGCATTTTCAACATGCTTTTACAAATTGCTTGTCTAATGTCCCTCATAGAAACTTTAAAATGGCTGACATTTTTCCGTTGCTGATCTGACCGGCACAGGAGAACAAAGCAAACAGGCAGTATTTTAAAGCATTGTCCAATTATCATTACTATGAAAATTATTTGTAAGTTAGGTTTGACATTTAGTTGTAGGCTTATTTAATCTTTTTTTGTCCCCAGTGTCCCTTAATGTTTTTGGTGTATTTGAGTAACAGTGTACCTGAATGTTAAAATGCGGCCCTCCTTGGCAACATAAGTAAAGGTTGGCAGGTGGTAATTTCATTTTTTTTTTTTTTTTCTCTCTCTCTTCCATATTAGCCCTTACCTTCACACCCCCAAACTTTGAATATCTTCTGATAAACCTCAGCTCATGCTGTTTGCGAGGTGATTGCATGATGTGGGCTAGTCATTGAAATTATCATTTTTAACCATATATAGAGTAATTAGTTTCACCAGACTCTATTTGCACTATCATCTAATATTGGGTAATTAAAAAAAATAAAATGAAAACTATTAAATAATAGAAAAATCTTTAAAATACTGTACATGTTTTTAAAGCAAACTGATACAGCATTACAAAACCACAGTGGTATCTGAGTATAGATGGGATTAAAAACCTTCCTACATCATATTTAGTGTTCTCATTAATTGGCAATGTTTTCAGGCTAATTTGCTGTTCAAAACATTTTCAATCTTACCATCAAAATGTATTAAATAAATATTTTTGTCTGCTCAGGGTGATTTAAAAAAAAAAAAAAAAAGCCCAGTTTTTTTTTATTTTTCAAAAATCCCACCTAATCTGGCAACACCGACTAAGGTATAGGTGCTGTTTGAAGGCATCAACAATGCCCATTGCAGGAGGCAGAGAAAATAGTATCTTTTTACCCACCATTTGTAATGATCCATACCATTTTAATCTGTCTGTAAAATGCCACTTTGATCTAGTGGTTTGATTCATCTTCAATATTTTTCTTATGCTGAAAATTTAATTTAATGTGTCTTATTTCTGTCTTCTAATGGCACAGGCTCAGATAGAGGAATTTGAGAAGAAGTTAACAGCGGTGCATACAAAAGGTCTCGAAAATGTGGAAAATGAAGAAAGCGAACAGCAGCTAGAGGAGCAGAAAAGTACTCCTGTGCCCAAGAATGCTCGCAGACCAACACGAGGTAACGACGCATGCTGTCCCTCAAAATAATTTCTTTCACATACTCAGTCTGTGCACCTGATTTTATTTATAGACAGCAGCTTATTTCCACATGTCCGAAGATACCGAGATGTCTGAATGCCTGACAAATGTCTTGCACAAGGCTAGGGTTATAGCTTCTTTTAACCATGTATAAATAAGATCGCTGTTGCATGCATCCAGGGGAAAAAAGTTAGTGATGTGTGTTGCAATACCACCAAAATGTAATAACTATATTGAATTATGTAACTGTACTTTTTTGACCATACAACGCTGTTGCAGAAGTGTGTTCGTTGTAACTGCACTATAAAGTGTCACCCAAACGAGGATGGGTTCCCTTTTGAATCTGGCTTCTTCCTCTTGTCATCTCGGGCTTTTTCCTTGCCACTGTTGCCACAGGCTTGCTCATTAGGGATGGATGGATTTATAGATTGATAAGTTTATATTCAGAATTGATATACTTTTGTGAAGCTACTTTGTGACGGTGTGTTAAAAGCACTATGCAAATGAATTGAATTGATGCAATACTATAAAAGTGGTTCAACCGTGCATGTGAGGGAGCTGTGGGGAAAAAAATTATCTCTCTGTTATGAGATTTGAGGTTTAGTGGTCTACAATAGCTCTGCTGTTATGGTTTCTACATCTTGTAGCATCCTGTTCTCATCATGAAACCTAGATTAGCTTAAGGGAAAATAACACCTTGCCTCATTGCAGGTCGTGCAAAGTCCAGGATGGATGACAGCGACTTGGTGACACCCAAAACCTCCCGTGCTCGCCCCAAAACTATCATCACCTTTAGCAGTGATGAAGGGGAGGAGGAAGAAGGTGAGTTAGCTGTACTATGTGCCAATCTTTATCAATTTGGGGAAACCTGTACTCCAGTATTGTATCTGATCAGATGCTCTTTAGCATTGGTGTGTGCTGAAAAGATTTGCAGTTTGACTGCGGATCTGCGTAGGTCCTCTACACAATCTTGATCTCCAATCAAACATGCGAGACCTTTCTCCAAAACACAACGGGCCATGATGGTCTATGTGCTATGGCATTGCATTAACATATAGCTTGTGTGTGTGACACAGCAAGTAAGAATATGGAGATACTGTGCAACATTTGTGTGTAGTACAAAATCATTTGAACAGTCTTTCCCTCTCCCCTGTGACAAGCTGAACGTCCTCACTGAAGCATTACTGTAGGGTAGAGGGAAAAGACTACTCTGGGCTGTTAATAAGCCGCCTATTACCTATTAACTGAGGAGGCTGGAAATCTCTGCTCTGAAAAAATGTGCAGCAGGAAAGTGAGAAGCCATAAACAGCTGAAAACAAGCTCTCATTAAAGTGTCATTTACATTTATAGCATTTAGCAGACCGCCTTATTCAGAGTGCCTTGTAGTCTTTTTCAGTAACGTATCCTCTTGCTAGTTCGCTATATCACAGACTGAGAGGACAATAACCTGAAACCCTTTTGTGGAGGTTAGTACAGTATGAAAAGAAAACAAGACATGGATGACTGAAAAAAGATCAAAGTTCCAGTACAAGTGCTTGGCGAAGAGGTAGGTCTTTAATCTTTGTTTGATGAAAGCCAGTGACTCAGCTTTTCGGACAGCCAGGGGAAGTTCATAACACCACCTGGGTATCTTGAGTGATGGTGGGTCCAGTGGAGCAGTGATGGAGGCTTGGAGGGTGCAGGGTGTAGAGCAGAGCGTAAGTGCTTTAAAGTGGGTGGGTACTAGTCTGTTTGGCTTTGTGGGCAAGCAGGTGTTTTAAATGATTCACACGGCTATATGTAGCTGTGATGTGGGAGAACGTGGGGAGTTTTAAATCCAGGCTAGATTTTGGATCAGTTGCAGGAGCTGGATGGCATGCATGATGATGTAAAGAAGAAACCTGCATCACTGCATCAGTTTTGAAATGTTAGGCAAGAAGGATGATGTCTAGGTTAGTTGTCTAGGACTTCCCCAAGGTTGTGGCAGGAACAGATTGTGAGAGCTGAGATTTGTCCAAGGATATCACAAGATCTTGACATGGGGATGAACAGCAGCTTAGTCTTGCTGGGATTTAGCTTGAGCTGATGAGCTAGCTTCAGTGATGAGTTGCCTGCCAGAGATTCTGAGATCTGTGAGTGTCTGCGATGAAAGGAGAGGATGAGTTGAGCATCATCTGCAGAACAGTGGTACGTTACTTCACTGAGAGAGCTGCTATAGAGGGAGAACTGACTTTCTGTTTCAAAAGGAAATAAGTCGACGCACAGAATTTTAATTCTGACTTTCAAGAGCTCTTGAAGAGTTTGTGGTACTACTGAAACTCCGTATTATGCTAGTTATGACAGGCATTCAGGTTTTTTTTTAATTAAATAATGCATGAATTTCTAATCGTAGGTTCCTTTTTTTTTTTTTTTAACCTAGATGCTGTCATCGGAGAGAGTGAGACTCCAAAAGTCACCACACCCATCTCACGTTCTCGACGCACTCGTCTACGCCACTAGCCCTCCTTTTACTCCCAGGTCTCTGCCACCCTTCCCCCTGTTTTTATCTTTTCACTTGTTTCTTTATTCTGTCCATTCTGAATGCACTATTTTAATGCTTTTTCTTTTTTCCATGCTATACATTTTTATCTATGCTTTTATAAAGTGTTTCTGTCCACATTAATACAGCAATTTTGTAACATATCTGTGCTAGGCTCCATCATTGACATAATTTGGAATAATGACCTTAATAAAAGTAGCCTAAATATTATATCAGAAATGGTTTGGTTTCTGCAGCTGAAGTGAATGATGCAATAGAAATAAAACATTTCATGTTTAATAAAATGTAACTTTAATTTAATAACTATTTTAAATGTGTGAATGTCAGTCCACCACTATTTACTCTTCAACCTTCTTTTTGCATCACAATGCAAATAGCAAACATGCTTCAACACAGAAATATAAACCAGCCTTAAGTTTTGATTCCTCTGCTACCAAAGTTCATTGCATAGGTAAACTGCAATAAAATATAATCAGGCAGCCCTGCCCCATAGTCCATCCCTGCCTGTATGTTGAGCAAGTGATCAGACACTCGGATGAGAAGATGGATGCACACATGCATTTCAACTGTTTTGAATATTGAGTAGCCCGGTATTATCAGATTTTACATTGTTGTTACTTCACTAGAGCATTTGAGACACCTGAGGGTGTTTTCACATTTTTTCTAGACTCAAAGCTATATGTACTCAGAGTTTGTATAAAATGTGAAGATTAGGTTTGTGTAGTTAATGACCAGTATATTATCTCTTCATAGCTAGGTAATGACCAGCACCTTCGCTTGCTTAGGGGTTCTCGGTTAGCTAGCTAGTCAAGGTAGCATGTGGAGTTATATAGCAACATAGCTTTATTTACGATTAAGTGTAAACAGTGTAACAATTAAAAACAAAATTAGAGAACTATTTAAAAAATATATATATTCCCAAGCAATACTGGTACAATGTCTGTCAGATCTATTTCGAAGGGGTCTTCAGTCCTTGTGGGACCGGCTCCTCTGCTAGCCATATTGAAGTTGCTAAATGAACACGCAGCTAGAAAGTTTTGTATGTGTTTTCTCTCAAACATGTAAACATTTGGTGGGTTTTTTTGTTGTTTGTTAGTTATTCCGGCCGGTGCCATTACAAACTGCACCTACAAAACAGGAAAAAAATTTAGTTGTTTCCTTTGTTTATAATGTTAAAAAAAAAAAAAAAAAAAAAGTTTGTTTGCTGAACATGACTAAATGGTAAACACTTATGGGATTTAGAGATATTCTTTTAATTGCTGCAGGACATTATTTACTTTTTTTGATTGCTTTCATGGTTTACACGTGGTGGCACAACTGATTATTTGTTGTAAGTAGACTCTAACCAATCCTGTGAGTTAAGGTTTTACAAATTCATGTGCATTGGACCTGAACACGCCCGAATGCGGCGCGCGACCCGCGGCTGAACTGCGAGGATTGTGATTGGCTGAGGGGTCGCGAGCGGTAACGCCCCTTTCTCTCAACCCCTTCAGAACAGCAGGTAAGACTTAATATCGCGAGAAAGTTTATTATGAGGAAGTGAGATCACAGATTAAACGTTTTCTTAAAGACGGCGTAGATTGTACGGTTTCATAAACTTTATTGATTAATTGCGAAGGCAGAGTTGAGGAGAGGGGTACCACGCCCTACTCTTGCTGCTTCTCTCACAGATGTGCTTTGTAACAGCTGTGCTTTATAGCACCCGTGTCTGCGCGTGAACAGTAGCGTTATAAACAATGCATTTACTTGCAGCCCGTTGCTGTGTATGTTTAACGCATGCGCTTAAGCCGAGTAGCTACGCAATAAACACGCACCGAGGAACACGATGGCTACAGACACAAAGATACAAAACAAGACCGAAAAACTTCACCGACTACGACAGTTTAATGCTGTTACCCAAACCGCACATTCCTCCGCTCTTCAACTTCGCTAAAGATGTGCTGGACGTTTGGGAAAGCAGAGAGAAGGTAGGCTGCTGTCTAATGTATGTAGGAGTAAACAGCACACACGTGACAGCAAAACAAGAAGGCTAGATTATCATTCAGACTTTCTTCTCATTTGTTAAGGAAATCCATCTTATTTAGCAAAATTAAAAGCATTCACATTTGGTTCATTTAATAAAACACAAATCTAACTATGTAATATTTTCATCATGTTTCTTAAGTAATTTGCGAATTTCTTTAGGCATGCATGATTTATTTACATGCATCATCCAGATTCTTCTTTTCTTTGATGTAATTTGCATGATGAATCAATTGTGGAGTCTGTCTAGATATCAAATATTAAATAAAGTCTCCATGAGTTTAAAAAGGCTAAATCAGAATGCCAGGAAAAAAATTACACTGCCTGTCCTAAAAAAGAGTCACACACTAATATTTCGTTGGACCGCCTTTAGCTTTGATTACGGCACACCACGGGCGTCGGCACCATTAAAGCTGAGGGGGGCGTGTGTGTCTTTAGCAGAAAATACGAGTTCACCCAGCGCTGTTTCTATTGCTTCGCGAATATTCCATTCCACTTGATGTATATGAGAACACACACCTGAAATTCCACTCCGTTTCCGGGTTACCTACAACAAACCGCACGAGGTGAAGGGACTCGTCAGTACAGCCACAGACAATGAAGCTGCTCGGTACTGGAGGAGGTGACGTCAGCCCCATTGCCTTCACACAATGTCCAACTTTTGCTAAAACCTTATTCTTTTGTTATACAGCGCATCCGGAAAGTATTCACAGCGCATCACTTTTTCCACATTTTGTTACGTTACAGCCTTATTCCAAAATGGATTAAA
>JAQQZX010000018.1:8579951-8596516 GCA_030068355.1 Notoglanidium maculatum | reverse complement strand
TGTGTGTGTGTGTGTGTGTGAGTGTGAAAATTGCAGAATTAATCTGCTTCAGTTCATTAAAATTCCGACTGATCTGATCTGAATTGGGTTTGAACTGAGAAAAGGCTTACATATGCAAAATCATACTTTGGATTTCTTGTTATCAGTAACATGAATGCTGTTTATATGTGGAATTGTGTGTGTGTGCGTGTGTGTGTGTGTGTTGGTACAGGTACTGGTTAGATCTTACTGATGGTGATGTGTTTTGGAACACCTCAGATACAGGCTGGGCTAAATCTGCATGGAGCAGTGTATTTGCTCCATGGACTCAGGGAGCATGTGTGTTCACACACCATATGCCACGCTTCGACACCAACACTGTCCTCAAGGTGCGTTTATAATAAGTCAGAATGATTGTTTCTGCATTTATGAGGGATGCTTTTTTTCTGATAATAGCGCTAACTTCCTACCCTGTTTTAGAGGTTCTATAAAGTGTGTGTTAGGGTTGTTAGGGTTTCGTGTGATCATATGGTTACCTCACCGCTGACATTTCCAAAATACCATTTAATAAATGCATTTCTGTCTACATGTTCATTTGTTTCTCCAATCACGTTCCTTATTCCAGTGGTCCTCATTCCTTTTGTGTCCACCTGAGACTCCCCAATATGTAGGCTGGACTTTCCCAAACTCATACTCCAGTAACCCCTGTTTTCCATTGCTGGCCAGAACTAAAGTAAACAAAGATCTATTTTTGGCTAAGCAGCACTGCACGTTGCCATGCTGGTTAGATTTCTTTTGCGTTTAGTGCTTTAGTGCAACTTTCCTTGCAGCCCCCTCTTCTTTCTGCTAATTATGACAACATAATAAGTACTGAAAATGTAAGAGAGAAAAGATTTTATGGAAACATTCTGAAATATAAGAAAAGGAGAACAATTGGGGTATTTGATCTGTCTTGCTATAAGTTGTTTCTTGTTTAGTTGTTTCGTATATATATATATATAATGTACTGTATGTTAAAGGGAAGCTTTTTTACAAAGGAAAACAAAAAAAAACCTCCTTTAATTTACACCAAAGGCTTGTGTGTTTTCAAATGGTGGATTAATACAGTGATAATACGAAACTGTGATATTTTTTAGCTTATCATACTGTAAAACTTTTAAAGTGATTTTGAGTGAAGTATTATAGTATTGCAATAAATTCTAGTTAAACTGAAACCATGTTCATGTTGCCCTTGTGTTGTAGACTCTCTGCAGGTATCCCATCAGCACTTTCTGCACTGCTCCAACAGCTTATCGCATGTTAGTGCAGGAGGATCCGTCCAGGTGATTTTTGTCATTAGTCGTATCCACCAATGACAGCACCTTGTAGTCTCAGTAGGTTGTACACCTGTGTGAATGTGGTTTTCTTTGATGGAATGTCTTGGAGGTGGCCATTTGTGCTTCATGTCCAGGCAGAAGCATGACCTCAAGCTCCAGGATGACAACTGTAGGGTTCACAGAGCCAAGTTTGTGTATGACTTGCTGGAACACTGGGACATTTTTACTGGTCTTCTAAATCCCCAGACTTCATTCCCATAAAAAGAAAACTTGTGGGATTACATAGAACGGTGCGTCAAACACCAAAATAGGCACCATGAACTCAAGATACAGGACCTCTGTGAACACGCTAGTAGCATCCTTTCCTGAAAGGATTGGTGATGGTTTTAAGAATTTTATTAACCAAATATTAGGTAAGAAATATCATGACTGTCTATTTTGGTGATTCACCTTCTCTGATTAACATGTCAGTCTGCTTTTATTTTATTATTTCAGATACATTTGTTATTAATGGTAAGTTGCTACTGTTGGTGGATGTGACTCTTATTTGACCAATGAGCTTGTGTGCACAAGGGAAGTATTTTTCCATCTACCCTAGAGGACAATACTAGATTAGAAATGTACCAGCACAATGACAATGCAACTTAGAGAAGACATGGCAAATGGGTTGTATCCAAAGCATCCATTAAATCGCTTCATTTCAAGCTTGGGTATCTTTATTGGCATGACCAATTAGAGCTAGTCTGGCCAAATCATTGTCTTTTTGGGTGGTTAATCTAAATTCATGTTTTGGCTTGATTAAGCAAGATTACTTTATCTACTTAAACTAATTGGAACTGCTAGTCTGTGCTGTGTACCATGACCAGAATCAGACTGGACTGCTGAGACTGCTGTGTGTGACAGGTTCCAGCTTCAGGCTCTGGAGCACTGCCTGTGTGCAGGAGAGCCCATTAACCCTGAGGTGATGAGTAAATGGAAAGAGCTTACAGGCCTTGATATCTACGAGGGATATGGGCAGACTGAGACTGTGAGTGAATGAGGGAAACCTTTTACATTTGCAGTTTTAACTAAATGGTTTTGATTTCAGTAGCACTATGAGCTGAGCAGCTGGTTTATGATTAATAAAAATTTGCACATTTTAGTAATTGGCAAAATACTGAGTGTACCATGACAGTACATGTGCATAGAGATGCAAGCAATAATTTTGGTCAGTTTCAGAATTGTTGGTACTCTTGATATGATGAATAAATAATGAGAATTATTACCTACCTTAAATGGCATTAAAAATACACTATATTGCCACAAATATCTTGACACTTGTCTAATCAAACCAAAATGTATTCATAATGTGTTCATAATGTTCATCTGTAATGTGTCCATTATAGAGTTAATCCCCCATTTGCCATTATACTAACCTCCACTCTTCTGGGAAGGCTTCCCAGTGAATTTTAGAGCATGACTGGGGGGATTTGTTCATTCAGTCACAAGAGCATTAGTGAGGTCATTTATGTTGGGCGAGAAGGCTTGGTTTACAGTCAGTGTTCCAGTTCATCCCAAAGATGTTCAGTGTCCATAAAGACAAGGTCTGGCATGGTTAATGTGGAAGAACTCAAGTGGCCTGAGACCTGACCTCAATCCTAATGAACACCTTTGGGATGAATTGAAACACTGACTGTGCACCAGTTACAAACATGGTTAGTTCTGGTCCACTCATTTAATTGGATAAGTGCTGTTCCAAGAATACTGATATTTAGAACAACACTGGTACATTTCACTCTTTGTATCACTCCACTTGTCTGTGTGTTTATTATAACCCTAACCTAATAACTAACATCAAATGCTCACGTGACTACACCTGCACGAATTCGTAACTCTGCCGTTGGCAAAATCTAGACCAGCCAAACAAATCAAAGCACCAATTTCAGTGAACTATTGAACTTACATAATCCAGTGGCACCATTTTAAAAAAAATAAAAAATTCAGACCAATTTGATTTGAAAAATTTGATTCATTTGGGGTCCCCCTTTTGCCCAGGGCTGTGGGCTACAGCCCAATTTAACCCATGCATAAGCTTGGCCCTGCCCAAGGCTGGTGAGGAAGACTCGGAGTACATGATAATTACATATATATTTTGCATATAACATTACATACAGAACATGGAGTATTAGCTGTATGTATCAAACATGTTTTTACATAAAGTATACTGATGAATGGTGTACAGTGTCAGCTGATGCTACATACTACACTGTGTGCTGAGATATAAAGGTAACAAAGTGTTTTTTATTTGGATTACAAGCTATAAAGTTTGAGCCAGATTTTTATTTGCTTTGATTATATTTGTGTGCTTAGCTAACCTAATGTTGTGTGTGTGTGTGTAGTAAACTGGCCGGTCAGTGTTTTTTTCAGTCTGTATGTTTAGATTGCCAAAGGGATCATAAGATTCTCTTCACACACAAAACAACTTTGATTTTATTTGCTTACAGGTGGCCTTGTGTGTGCCTGTGCCAACGTAAATGTAATAAAATGTTCTATAAATGGTCATAAAGTAGCTACAGGAGATCATTATCCTTGAGTTTCATAAAGCAGAAATGCATGACTGATTTGGACCTTGACAGGTTAGCAGGAGCAGAGTTGGGTCTGTTGTATCAATAAACTCTTGTCTGAGAATGTCTTTTTGGTAATTCATCAGGTTTTGATTGCTGGCACATTCAAAGGTATGGAAATTAGACCTGGTTCTTTTGGCAAAGCATCATCAGCTTATGATGTGCAGGTAAATATAATCTCCGCACAAGTAGGTTTAATCATTTTAATTCAGCTAATGTGTTTTTTCTGCCTGATTTTGTGACTTTTAAAATAATTGAATTAGATGGACAATTGTACTTCATTTATAAAGTATAATGTGTACTTTATTTATAACGTAGGTTGTAAATGAGGAAGGAAACGTTGTTGCTCGGGGAACAGAAGGAAATCTGGCTATCAGAGTGAAACCAGATAGACCATTCTCTCTCTTCACTGAGTATATGGTACCTACTTTCTATTTTCATTGGCTTTGCAAAAATCCTTTAACTGAGAAAGTGTTTATTCTGTTGATGGCCATATCTAAAATTGTTGTGACAAATCCTTTATTTATTTCCTATGTGAACACATCTGTAATCATAAGTGAATAAATATTGATTGGTTTACAGTTGTTCATATAGACTTTTTTGTCTGTTAATCTCCACAAAATAATACATAAAAACAAAAGCAAAAAAAGTTTTTAGAAGTTTTTGCAAATATATTAAAAACTCAAATGACTAATATAGGTATTCAGACCCTTGCCTAAGATAATCCAAAATAAGCTCAGCTGCATTCTTCTTGCATTTAATACCTTAAGATGTCTCTAGTGCCCTGCTTACACTTGGCTTTAAAATGTGCCTTGGGCAATTGAATCACAAGTGGACAGCCCTAAATACAAGTGTAAACGACCACCAAGACCAACAGTGAATGCGATCAATCAAACTACTTGCTGAGGTCTTCTGGGATGCATTTGACCACATATCTTTTGTAGAGTAAATGGTAATGTGTCCCAATGCATCCCTGACAAGGACGTAACAGGAAAATGTGTCATCAATTTAGGACCTGGTGGTTGATTTGGTGACAGTGTGGCAACGCTCAGAAAAATTGTAGAGGAGCACTTGCGTGCATCGTTAGAGTACAAGTGAACCCAGATGCCCTTTCTTAGCTAGACTGTGCTAAAGAAATCTGGCACTTGTTTGGCGACACACACAATGTAATAACTATGCACAGGGCCCTTTTACCTTCTATTGCAGGGGTGACAAACCTTATCCGGAAAGGGCCATTGTGGGTGCAGGTTTTCATTCCAACCAAACAGGAGCCACATCAGAGTAACTGAAAGCTAAGATCAACTGATTAAACAGGTGGAATTGTGTGGCTCCTGCTTGACTGGAATGAAAACCTACATGCACCTACACTGGCCCTTACTGGACAGGATTGACACCCCTGTTCTAGCAGAAGTGACATAGGCAGTAACAAAATCCGAGCACATGTGGTCATCTGGACACATTGGAGATGTATGATAGACACAGGTGTAAATTGCGATGTGTCTTGGCTGTTGACTTGTGATCCAATCCCCCAAGATGAATTTTAAAACCAAGTTAATCAGGGCCCATGACTCAGTAACTGTGCTAGAAGGATAAATAAGGTGACCAAGAATCCAGTGGCCACTCTAATAGATCTATTGACGTCCATTCAGATGTAAGAACCTGCCAGAAGGACAACCATCTCAGAAAAACTCTCATCAATCAGACCTTTACGGTAGTGTGGCTGGACAGAAGCCACTCCTGAGTAAAAGACCAGACCAGTAAAACCAGAATTTAACTCTTTGGGCTAAACTCCAAGCGCTATGCCTGCTAAAAAAAAGGTACTGGTGATCAACTGGCTAATACCATCCCTAAAGTGAAGCACAGTGTAAGCAGTATCATGCCATGTGGGTACTTCTCTGTAACACGAATAGGAAGACTGGTCAGAACTGAAGGAAAGATGAATGCAGCCAAATACAGTGAGGTCCTTGACGAAAACCTGCTCTAGGTTGCACACAACCCTTAGTCTGGGGCAAAGGTTCACCTTTCACCCTGACAATGACCTAAAACATACAGCCAAGACAGAGTAGCTTTGAGGCGAGTCTCTGAATGTCTTTGAGTGGCCCAGTCAAAACCTAGACTTGAGTAACCTCGTAGAAAATCTGAGGAAAGACCTGAAGATTGCAGTTCACAGATGCTTCTCTTCCAAGTTGCCAAGTTGGACATGTGCTGTCAGGATGAATGGAAGAAACTGCCCAAATCCCCAGTTGTGCAAAGCTTGTACAGATTTACCCAATAAGTAAAAAACTGTAATTGCTGCCAAAGGTGCTTCTACTAAAGTACTGAATAAAGCATCTGCATACTTTTATCTAAATCAGAGATTTCAGTTTTTGATTTTTTTTAAATAAATTTGCAAAAATGGCAACAGTTTAAATAAGATTTATACCACAATGAAGTGTGCAAAACCCAAAGGGGGTCTAAATACTTTTGGAACCTACTGTATCTATTTGCATCAGAAACACATATTATGTATATAGAGATTTACGGCAGCTTATACAAACTAAGAAATGTGACAAAAATGTGACCTGTTTGTGAAAGGACTGGTTTGGGAATAACAATTTATAGTCATATCTGTGAGTGCTTTCAATCCTGAAATTTCCCATCCTGTCTATAGGGAGAGCCAGAAAAAACAGCGGAGTGTTTCCGTGGTGATTTCTACCTCACAGGTGATCGAGGGATAATGGACCAGGATGGATATCTGTGGTTTGTTGGCAGAGCTGATGATGTTATACTGTCTGCAGGGTAAGAATGGTGCTATAAAGGATGACTTCATAGTGTCCCCAGTGTGATGATTCGCTTTATTTTTTCTTTCAGATTTTCATGTAGCATTAAATATAGCAGATAATAGCATAAAATGGATGAAGAGGAATCTCAGCCATGATTGTATACTGATATGAAAACAAGGATTTAAGGCTTTGACTATTATGTTTATTTAAACCAATTTTATACTGTGTATATATTCAGTTCAGGTGCATTTTATCTGTACAGTGCTTTTAGCAGTAGAGATTGTCACAAATCAGCTTTACAGAAATCTGGATGTAGGTTTAGATACCTAGAGCAAGCCAGAGATTAAAGTGGCAAATAAAAACTCAATGAGATGACATGAGGAAGGCACCTTGAGTAGAAACAGTCTCCAGTCTCAAAAGACTGCCCTCTGCTGCAGACTTCATTATTCTAGGTACTAATGAAGAACCTGCACATTTTGATCAAATAGACAAAATTGGTGGATCACAATAGTTAAAATACTGTTCAGGTACTGTGGTGCAAGTTTCTGTGCTTTTTAAGTTATTAGTAATATTTTAGAAAATATTGTAACAAAACACACATTTAGTTTAAGCCAGGGGTGTCCAATCTTATCCACAAAGGGCCGGCGTGGTTGCAGGTTTTCAGTCCAATCTAGCAGGAGCACACCTGATCCCACATGTTTAATCAATTGAGCTTAGCTTTCAATAGGCTCAGGAGTGGCTTCTGCTTGGAAGGAATGAAAAACTGCACCCACAATGGCCCTTTTCCAGATAAGATCGAACACCTCTGACTTAAGCAGATGACAGGTCTTATTAATATTGTATTTATTGACCGCCTATATCGAAAGAGTTAAGTATATTGTAAGTTAATATTACTGTTATTTTTCAAGAACAGGGAATTTGTCACAAGCCTTGCCTTATACAAAAACAACAGGAAAAATTTATTTTCATTATACAGTATAGGCCTTTAAGTTCCCAACTCATTATTCAGTTATACAAATTAAAGTCTACTGCAAAATAGTCAGTAACTACATTAAATTAATAGGAAAGACGTGCAATTTGAACAGTAAGGAATGCAATTCTGAACACTTAGATATTGGAAGTTAAGGGGTTTAATAGCCTTACAGAACGAAATGGAAATGTTCTGTACTCCCATTCACATTTGATTGGCTTTCTCAGATACCGTATTGGCCCATTTGAGGTGGAGAATGCTTTAATAGAACATGAAGCTGTGGCTGAGTCAGCTGTGGTCAGTAGTCCTGACCCAGTCAGAGGAGAGGTAATGTACTGAAAACACTTATTTTTCTATCACTTATTTTGTATGGATTTTTTTTACATCACAGACTTCCAGTCCGAGAAAAGGAGGTTACTTTTATGTGAAGCATTTGAATTGTGGAACATGTTCTGTCTCAAACATTTATCTGAGGAGTCCAGGCAAATTAGTTCCTGTACACATTTTTTACTCCATTTACAACTGTCATCATGGTTGGCTAAGGATGCAAATGCCTTACTGCAGCTACATTGCTCTTTATTTCTGCTTTTCTAAAACAACATGCTCTGTAGAACAGACACCCCACCTCTCCAAGAATGCCCGCAAACTATATGCAATATCCCGGTAATTTGTTTATTAGAGAGAGAGAGAGCAAAGATCACAGAGCATCTCGGATCACAGAGATCTAAAATCTTTGGAGAAGGAGACCGTGATGAAAGAGTAACCGAGAAAGCATCTTGATTGGTCTCTCTTTTTCTGCTATCAGTTTTCTCTCTGAGAGGGCTTTACAGTCAACCTTTCTCTGTCTGATCTATCAGTTTAGTACATTGTCCAGCATCACCATGGCAGATTGCCCAAAAAAAGATCTAAAACTCATTTCACTTCAGATTATATGAAGGTGTGATTTCAGTGATTGCCCATGGGGCGTTAAATAATAAATAACTTGTAAAAGAAAAGTTGAGGTGAGTTTAGCAGGTGGCATTGGTTCATCATAGCAAACATCAATTAAACTAACTGTTGCCAGTTGTAATAGACTCTATGAGTTGAATAATATAAGTACATATTTTAATGTCAGATTTTCTGCATATAGGCGTAAACAGTGTGATTTAAGATTAGACAGAATTACTAAACAAACTATTGCAAAGTATATTAAGGATATACCTTGTGCTTTTATTTCTTTTAGTACTTAATGTATGTTTAATAGTTGAAGTATGTGAATAAAGAAATTGTGTTCTTACATGCGTTGCCTGTGTTAGCCTTCATGCTCCCTGGTTGGTAATTGTTGTCATAGAGGAGAGTTAGCTAACATGTGGGAATTAGCAAGACCAAATTGGAGAGAAAATCCAAAAAAAGGAAGGAGAGCGAGATCTATACTGCTTAATACAGAAAACTGTGCATGAAATTGAATACGGTTTCTATGGTGTTTGAACCGCGAGTTATTTTTTTTGCTAATAATGCTAATATATCAGTGAAAAATCTGAATTTTATAGTTTTATAGCTCTATTTTTCTCCTTTTCTCACACTCAGGTAGTGAAGGCATTTGTTGTGCTAACTTCAGAATATAAACACAGCGACCAAAATGAACTAATCAGACAACTACAGACACATGTTAAGAAGGTCACAGCTCCATATAAATACCCCCGCAAGGTACACACACACACACACATGCACACATGCACACAGCAAAAGTAAATAAATAAATACATAAATAAAGAACAGTAATGAATAGGAAATGAAATCAGTCTTCATGCCTAAAAAAAAAATTAGTCTGTTAAAAGCAATTTATAATGGAATAGTCAACATCAGTGCTGTTAGGATACCAATAACTTTTGAGTGAAGTAAATTAAAAATAATTGAATTTGGTGAAGGTTTGTTTGTTACTTTCATTTTTATTATTTTTGTTTGTTACTTTCATTTTTTCCCCTCACAAGACCTTCCTTACCCGTTGGTGCTTAAATTACATTTTTCAAATGGAAAATTGTCTAAGTCTAACTCAGCCTACTTAAAAAACATTCAAATTAAATTTAAAATAGTTTTCATATATATTTTTGCTGACAAAACTGCTGTGAAGCATGTTTGCTAAATAAAGCTTAGATAAATCTTAAGGAAGTTAGATTCTGCCGGGATATACTGTGCTTTGCTAAAAAACAGACATGGTAGATAGCGTATTTTGCAAAGAAAATTATCTTTTAACTCCCTAAATCACAGCTACTTCTATCAGCAACCACATGACTAAAAACACCAGTGACCCAGTTGGCAGCCACACATGCCCATATCCACCATGTTTGACAGATGATGTGGTATGCTTTGGGTCATGAGCCCTTCCTTTTTTCTCCATACTCTTTTCTTCCCATCATATCTATATTACTTTGTCAATTTGAAGCACTTTTTTTAAAGCCAGTTTTACTCCACTGTAACTGACTGGAGTCTTGCAGTACCCTTGCAGAATATACCTCTCAGGCCACTGCAGTTTGAACTTTGGGTAAATGCATTTATGCTTGTGCAGAGCTTTTTGTCTGTTTGATAACTGAAATTTCTGTTTTTTGATAGATTGAATTTGTTGACCAGCTTCCCAAGACAGTGAGTGGTAAAATCCGGAGAGTGGAACTGAGGAAGAAGGAATGGGGACTGCAATAACTGCACTCCGATGTTATTCCTCAGCACCATTTAAGCTTCAAATACAGAACATATAATGTACATAACAGGGACTGGATACCAGTGATGACTCAACATCATTTTAAACATACTGTGAACCATACTGTCATTTATTATAGGGCCCTAATGAACATCAGTAAGTTTTAATTCCTGCTCAGATGATGTAGTGATCTGAGAATTAACTCCAAGTGTCATCTGGACTCATATCAAACTGGTCTCTGAATTTCCTCAAGGGATATTGCAAGCATAAGAACAACTTATAAATTTAGTCAGGTCTGAATATTTCAAACAAAGTTAGTCTTTATCTTATTTAATAAAATATTATATCCTTGTCTTTGGTAATCACCCATAAACTACACAGATGTAGATGGAAATTAGGTTGAAAAACACTAGAGTATTCCTTTAAATAAACTATGCTACATGTTCAAGGTTCATTTCCTGTGAGTGTGAGTTAAATTTCGCTTAATACCCATTACAGACCATGTTAAATAACAGGGTGATCTCTAGCTGAAGCCTAGGGGGAAAATATCATGTAATCCACAGTTTCTGACCTGGAATACCCCTTGTCGTAACATAACCAAATGTTAATGTTTTCCCTGCTCTAACATCCATTTCAACTTGGGAAGGGCTGTTAATTATCTAACTAGTTGAATCAATGTTGGAGAAACACCAAAATGTCCAGGTCAGGGGGACCTACAGAAATAGCATTGGGAACCTGTAATGTAATTCAAACTCATTTTATTTTTTGTTTCTTAGAAAAACTACCCTTAGCGGATCACAGTCTCTCAAATATTTGAAGAATGAAACAATTGCACAGGAAATTTTTGTGAAATCCTTTTTGAGGCACTGAACTGTAATGTCTGCCAGAAGAGGGAGACATTCACAACTAATCAGGGCCACTCTTATCAGAAATATGGTGTGAGCTCAAGTGTAGAATCTGTATACTGATTATAAAAGATCTTTTTTTACTTGTTTTTAAGCCAAAAACGGTTTTAAAAAAAAAGTCCCCAGGAATGCTACTTCCAGATGCTAACTGTTAATTTAAGCCTGAACAATTGTTGACACGTGATTGTGCATGAACGTACAGTTGTTCCTAATAAAGAGGCCAACAAGTTTATATACCCCAGTGTACTTAAGTCATTATTGTAGATGTTTCTAGTTTGTGCAGAGTTAGCTCCCAGACCTTTCTCTCTCTGCTGCAGAGGGGTGACAAAGAGAAGCAGGACAGGCTGGAGATCCGCTCAGCCTGCCAGCCGGACAGCTCCATGTCCTCTGCACGTGGTCCAGCATGGAGAAAGAAGAAATCTGTCATCTGTTTAGGAAAGGCAAAGATGACCGTATGCAGCCATAGCTAGTTATTGCAAATCTTGCGCCACTTGCTCACTTTGTGACTGTTGGAAAGTCTTGGCATGCGTGCACGCGCAGTTAGGGAGGATGAAATGGAGATCACGTGAGTGTTTTAAGGGCGGTGGCTGACACCTGTATGGCCACGCCTCTAGCTGTGCCCTTTGGGTGGATGGCAGTCGGTGTCCTGTATCGTTACTTTATTATAAACTTTGTCAATTTGACCAGTGTTTGCATTCTGTATAGTTTTTGAATGACTATGCTCTTTACGAGCTTGCTATTAATCACTTTGATTTAATTAGCTAATTAAGCACTTAATTAAAGCTCATAGCCAAGCCCCAAAGCTAGGAACTGCTTTGATTTATGAGTAACGGAAGGATGTATTTGTTTTCTTTCTCATCCAGAAATGACGATGCGGGGAACAACTGAAAGTTGGTTTTGTACCAGCTGGAGCCGTTGCTTTCCGTGACCCTGTGGCGGATTTCTTATGGATTTTTCTGCGTCGACGGGAGATCAGGGAGCACGTGAAAGGCGCGTGCAGCGCGTCAGGAGTGTGCGCTCGCGCTCAGCGCAGATCATCACTTCATTAGGAGCGCTAGACCGTTCTGAATGTGATCGAGCGCCTTCTCTACTTTTTATCTTTTATTTTTAGTTGTTTTTTTTTCTCTTCTTTTTTAGTTACATTATCTTCTCGGATCACTATGGCGTGGCCGTGCATTAGCCGGGTTTGCTGTCTGGCGCAATTCTGGAACCAGTTTGACAAATCGGACCTGTCCGTCCCACTGACCATCCAGAACTACTCGGATATCGCAGATCAGGAGATCCGCTCGGTAACCGGAAACGTTCCCGCTGAGCGAGCGCAGAAGCGCGAGCTCTCCACCCCGGAGCACAGAGGCTCTTCCCCGGCGCAGGACGGCAACCGAGTGAGTCGCAGGCGCGCGGAGCCGAGTTACAAACCGCGCGAGGACGCTCCGTTCCCCAGCGTGACCCAGTACAAACAGGACTACAAACCATGGCCCATTCCAAAAAAAGACAACTTTCCATGGATTAGTAACGGCGTCGAGAAAAGCAGTCCGGTAAAGCAGCACCAACCGCGGGCAGGAAAAGAAGAGCGCGCGGGCAGGAAGAGGCACGCGGAAAGCGAAGCGGCCAAAACGAGCTCTTACAGGTAACAATCAGGGAACGGATTTACCGCACCAGTCAGTTACTGGATAATCTGGGCTACAATTGCAGTCAGGTGGCGGTGATGAGGTTGAAATGGGAAATAATGAACAGGTTAAAGAGTGTAGTGAGAAATATTTCCTTGCATGTGTGTAAAACCAGTGTATAAGTGAAATCAGGGGACGCCTGGATAAGGGCTGTTGCATTGCAGTGGTTTAAAAGCGAACAGCAAAATGTAATGCAGCCTATTATGTAATGCACTTTATTAACTGTGTCGCAAACGAGGGATAAAAACGAGGCACTGAAACTTATTAATGTCTTATAATGAGCCTGTGATACAGTCTAAGCTGTTGGCTGCTAAACTCTGCCGGTTTTTCACTTGTCATAAAACGTACGAGGAGAGGAGGAGATCCGATCACACGCACAAACATACCGAGCCATCTCTATAATGCCCACTAATGCCCAGCGCCACATCTAATCACTGCACAGTAATTCAAACGCAGCTGCAGCGTGTTCAGTGAACGTTACCGGGCCGTTAAAAACGCGCGATGAATCCGCACATTACCGCTAACGTTAGCGTTGATGTGATCCATTTCTCCAGCTGTTCTCATCATGATCACAACTCTGGCCATAAATCTGCCTCACTAAAAATCTCAGACACGTCTTCATGACTTGTTCTGCTGTTTTCTCCTTAATGTAGTTGAATCTGATTATTTAGTCTATAATTTTTTTTGCCATTGTTGCAAAATTAAGATGTTCAGATGTTACAGTCTGCTTTTAGAGACACCGAAAGCATCCCAATAAAATTAAAGGGCCACTATATAAAATTTAGGGGGATCTGTTAGCAGAAATGGAATATAATATTCATAAGTATGTCTTCAATAGTGTATAATTACCTGTAACTACAAATCGTGTTTAAATAAGCTTAAAACGAGCCATTTATGTGTACGTAGGGCACAGGCGAACCTCTAGAGAACGCCTTCCACATTTTGCATTTTTACAAGTGGCAACATGACTCTGGAAGGAAGCTCCAGAAGGAAGATGAAGAAGAAATAAGAGGAATCAGTGTTTGCTGTTGCTGGCTAAGAAGTTTGAGAATCCAAAGTTTTAAAAATGAAGGCTCACACTTCTATTATTTAGCATGGAAAAAGGAAATGAGCATGAATGTAAGTATTGGGAAGTACGGGCACCTGACAGCCACCATACGTCCTAACACACTCTTGGAAAGGACGGAGTAAGGGAGGGGCACTGCCATCAACTGAATCTTGCATCTTTAAGCAGGTTTATTTATCAATTGAATTTCAGCGTGATGGCAAGCAGTGGTCAAGGCTACCTCTGTAATGTCCTGTACTGATGGATGGAATGGCAAAAACTTTTCTATTACAACATTTACAAAATATTGATGTTTACAAAATAACTGTTTGCTAACAAAATTTAGTACACTATAGACTTTTTTCTTGTTAAATTATCATTTTAAATCTACAGGGTTTGAAAATTGGTACAGGGTAGATAACTACTTGCAAGATATTTGCAAAAGAAGAAGAAGCTGCTTGCAGATTAGTTTCAGCATTGTGAATGCACACATTTAGATTTAATTCAAGGCTGCGTTCCAAACTACATGATGCACACTGATATTGCATTATGTTGAAACTGCTGAATGTAGGGGCTCTTCCTGAGGTTATACACATCTCCAGGGCCATTAAATACTTCTAGATAGCTAGGTAATATATAGTGTAGTAATAACACCTTGACAGCTGGTTATTTCCAATGTTTTTTCAACAATTTCTCAACTGGGTAAAAATACAACAGGGATAAATTGACTATCTACTATAATTCCTTTGTTTCCAATCAAATTAGAATACAGTTAAATGCCTTACCTCTTCAGCAAGAACTCAGTGGAAATCGAATTCTTCTGTTCCTGAATGGGTCTTGACATTGGATATATTTGTGGTGGCATATGACGTTTGTCTAAATTTCCCTCCAATTCTGACCCAACACCCCTGACATGGTGCTGACTGGACTGTCAGTGCAACTCCTAGTAGCTCAGGAATATCATATCATAAATTATTTTTTTCCTTCCCTGTCTAAAAGAAGTATTTTTCCACTTTTTGATCAACAAAAAATGTGTTTTGACTTTAAATTAATAGGAGCCCTTAGTGTTATAGAAGTAATGATGAAACTTATTCTAATGCAGAATATTGTGGTATTTGTATCATATTGTCATATTACCTTTTTAAATGTTAAAATGCTCCTTCAGATCCCAAATAATAAGCAGTCAATTTGTAGATAACTTCAAAAATGCAGTAAAATTACTATTATTATTATTATTATTTTAAAAGATATTATGAATGATTGATAATGGTTTAATAAAATAAGACTGAGTTTTATGTAATAAAGCCATGGGCCAACCAACAAACAAGGTAATGATTCACGATTGTGAATCAGAAAAATGTGATTGTGAGGTATGTAGAGTGTCTCATAGTGTTGCATTGCACTCCAAGTTGGATTCCTTCACAAAAAGTCTCCTATCATTAAGGGAAAGCAGAATGAAAATGCTTCACTAAAGATTTTTCTTTAACTTTGACTTCTATGGGGTGGCCCCAAAAACATGTTCCTGGACTATTTTTCATGTGAGTGCAGAATAGATTCATGCACTGTAACTGGCTTAAATTTGACAGGAATATCCTTCATATGTGTATAAAAAAAGAAAAACACATCCTGTTAACAGTGATTGAATCTTTTCTCCCTTAATTGAAAAAACATTTTTAGTTAGTCTGTTGAACATAACTGTCAGTAATTCACTATTGAAGTGGATTGTCAGACAGGGAAGTTGCCATGCACAGGCGTTCATGTGTCATCCGATCATTCAATTATTCCATTCAGTCTGGCAAATAAAAAATGAGAAAAAAAAAGAATATTTAATTTTTTTAGTTTTTCTGTATGCACCAACAATTGAACACTGATTTTTGTTTTCTTGTTTCCAGTTAAAAATGAAAAATCTAATGAACAAGGAACGAAATAACTCCTAGGTGGCTGTGTGACTCAGCAGAAATTAAGATTCATCAGACTGTTGTTACGACTTCAACTGTCCAGTTTTGGTGAGCTTGTGCCCACAGCAGCCTCTGTTTTTTTTGTTTTTGTTGTTTGTTTTCTTGCCTGACAGAATTGGACCCTGGGTGGTCTTCTGTTGTAGCCCCTCAAAGTTCTATGTGTTATGCAGTCTGAAATGATTTTCTGCTCACCACAATTTTACAGTGGTTATCTGAGTTACTGTAGCCTGTGTCCTCTCGAATCAGTCTGGGCATTCTCAATTGACCGCTTTCATCAACAAGGCGTTTCTGTCTGCAGAACTGCTGCTCACTGCACATTTTTTCTATATTGCACCATTTTGAGTAAACTCTAGAGACTGTTGTGAGAAAATCTCAGGAGATCGGCAGCTCAAACCAGCCCATCTGGCACCAACAATCATGCCACAATCAAAATCAATAAGCTCACATTTGTTCCCCATTCAGATGGTTGATGTAAACATTTCCTGGAGCTGCTGACCCATATTGGCCTGATTTTATACATTGCACTGCTGCTACAGTGGTGCAGTGGTTAGCACTGTCGCCTCACAGCAAGAAGGTCTTGGGTTCGATCCCCGGGTCACCCAGGGTGCGTTTCTGTGCGGAGTTTGCATGTTCTCCCCGTGCATGAGTGGGTTTCCTCCGGGTGCTCCGGTTTCCTCCCACAGTCC
>JAQQZX010000018.1:8524207-8566225 GCA_030068355.1 Notoglanidium maculatum | reverse complement strand
TTCTTCTTTTTGTACCATGGAAGAAAGTGGTCAGTCAGAAACTCCACATACTTTTCAGAGGTCATCTTCACACCTTCAGGGACCCTAAAGGGGCCGACCAGCTCTCTCCCCATGTTTCCGGCCCAAAACATGCCTCCACCACCTCCTTGCTGACGTTGCAGTCTTGTTGGGACATGGTGGCCGTCCACCAACCAGCCATCACTCCATCCATCTGGACCATCCAGGGTTGCACGACACTTATCATTGAACAAGAATTAGTCTTCATGTAGTTCTGGGCCCACTGTAGCTTTTTCTGCTTGTGAGCATTGTTTAGGGGTGGCTGAATAGAAGGTTTATGCATAACTCCAAGCCTCTGGAGGATCCTACACCTTGACGCTTGTGGGACTCCAGAGGCACCATCAGCTTCAAATACCTGTTTGGTGCTTTGTAATGGCATTTTAGCAGCTGCTCGATGTATTTGTCGGGCAGAAACCTTCCTCATTGTGCCTTTATCTGCACAAACCCGTGTGTTCTCTGACGCAGCGACAAATCTCTTAACAGTACGATGATCACGCTTAAGTTTTCGTGAAATATCTAATGTTTTCATACCTTGTCCAAGGCATTCAACTATTTCACGCTTTTTGGCAGCAGAGAGATCTTTTTCTTTCCCATATTGCTTGAAAATGGTGGTCTGCTTAATAATGTGGAACGTCCTTCTTCAGTAGTTTTTCCTTTAATTGGGCTCACCTGGCAAACTAATTATCACAGGTGTCCGAGATTGATTTCAGTGAATATAGATTCTCCAAAGAGCCCTGAGACACAATACCATCCATGAGTTTAACTGAAAAACTAAATATTTAATCTTTATGACACTTAAATACAATTTGCATAATAATTTGGAACGGGGTGTATATTCTTTTTAAGCACACTGAGAGCAAGGTAAAACCAGAGTCCAATTCCTTGTATGTGTACATATACTGGCCAATATAGCTGATTCTGATTCTGATGTTGTTCACATTCTAATGGTTATCCTGGTGTTCTTTCTTTTCTCATTTGTGCTGCTCCAACCTTGACATATTTCTCATTGCTATGATAATCAGAAGCCTTAGGAGAAGAGATATAATATGTATTTGAGAGAGCAAGTAAGCAGGAGATTAGTATGAGTATGTGTGCATGATTATAAGAGAAATGCGAGTGTGTGTAGGAGGGTTCACATTTCTAAGCTGCAGGTTGTCCTGGATAAACAGCTGAGCAAAAGACCTCTATACACACCCACACAGCCAAATACTTGAAAAGAGCTAAAGTAGCTCCTTTAGATTTGATGTTCAGGTATTTGTTGTTATAAACTATGCTGCTGGCAGTAGCCTTCAGTGGCAAAGGTTAAGTGGTCATCATATTAAAACCCATCGAGTTTTGTTCACAGACTTATTCACAAGGGCAAGGGCTACGGTGTTTTAAAGGGGTTCCTGCCAATAAAGGGCACATCTGGAAGAACTAGTGTCAGTTTATAGAAAATGCCAGTAGTGACATTTATAGAATCATATTGTAGTATGTATTAAATAATTGTTTTTTTCATAGACAGTATCAAGAGCAGATCTAATCTTAATAAATATCCTTCTTCATCATGTTAAATTCACTCCCACTCACCAGTATCCTCTATATTGTTTCATCTTTCCTTTTCATCTTGATCATCTCTCGTCACTTTCTAATCTTCTCTGCTTTGTTCCTGAACTGCCACATCACAAGACAGTAAATTTATTTCATGATGGTGGTCCATTTTGTTTGATTACTTAATCTAATCTACCTTTTCCCATAATGCCTATATAGTGTTGGACTCTTTTTAACTTGATCAAGATAATTATTTTTAGTGAGTAAGAAATACTTATTGAAATATATAATGTTTAGATTAATATATTAATATTGAGTCATACAAAAGAAATGTGGGACATCAATAATGGATGTGCACTCGACATTAGTTATTCATTTGCCAGGTCCTTATTCAAAGTAACTTACAAGTATCTGCAGGGTTAGGGGCTTTGCTCAAGACTATCAAGTGGCTATCTGCTTGTCCTGACACTTGAGCTCACAAATAGCTAACAGTAATACACTATATGGCCAAAAGTATGCAGGCATCTGACCATCAAACCAGTATGATCTTGTTAATGTAGTGTTGGCACCCCTCTTCTGCTATAACAGCCTTCATTCTTCTGAGAAGGTTTTCTGGGATTTATTTTTGCCCATTCATCCACAAGATAATTAGTGAATTTGGACACTGAGAAAGCCTGGCATGCTCTCAGTGTTCCAGTTCAAAGTGTTGTTGCCTTATATGTAGCACCTTGATCCTTGAGAAACGTTGTCTTGTTTCACTGTACACTGTACCACATGTATACGTTGAAATGACAATAAAAGCCACTTGAACTTGAACTTGAACATGAACTTGATCAGTGGAGTTGAGGTCAAGGCTCTGTGCAGGCCACTCTAGATTCTCCATAATAGTCTCAGCAGTCCATATCTCCATGAAGCTTTCTTTGTACACAGGGGTGTTGCCATGCTCTAAGAGGTCTAGGTCTTCATATTGGTGTTATGGTCAAGTGTCCATATACTTTTGGCATGAACATGTATATGCAGCTGTTTCACAGATACAAGTGAAATAAGTTTGGCCTGGCTAAATCACATGAATACTAAAGCATAAATATCAAATGAGGTAGAAAGCAGATAGGTGGGAAGACTGGAATTGAGAACTCAATTTAGAAAAAATGTAAAGCAAAATTTGTTAGGTTAGCAAACAGGGTCCAGGCCAGAGTGAGTGTCATTATTTGTGTTAACAGTAAGCTGAAGCCTCTCATTTCTGTCTCACAGGAGCAGCTGGTGAGGACAAAGCTGTCTCCCAACCCGTCCGCTGTGTTCCAGAGTGGATCACGAATCTTCAACATATGACCCAGTGGACCAGTTAACCCAGAAAACAAATATGGATTTAGGATTTCACTTTGCGACAATGCACACAAAGCTCACTGAGCTTATAGGGAATGTTTCAAAAACTACAGCAACAACCTTTTACAGGCTCAATCAGCAATGCTGCTGAAGGTTTAAGTGATAATCTGAAAGTGACAGAAGGTGTAATGAAACACAAGGCTGTTTGTCCAAACTATTCCATAGTGCTGCATTTGTAGAAATGATAGAGGAATGTAGGGATAATTCCACTTGGTGTGAAATCTATGCAAGGGAATGAATTTTTGAAATTAATGTCTATTTCATTCAAGTGCCCTCCTTTATTATTGGCATCCTTCATTAAAATGAATAAAACAAATACTAAATAAAAACAATAACACCTGCAGTAAATGATATTTTAAGGTGAAGCATAGAGGCTCACTGTATGCATATTTTTTCCTAACAGTGGTTTTAAGTAGTGCATTTTCTTTTTCTACAAAAGTCATTTTAAATCACTGCACTTGATCAGTACAATTAATATTTTGTGATGCTTGCAATGAAGAGGATAACAGCACTGAGTCTCTTCCTGTAACATTTTACAAGGTTTGAGGCACTTGTAGAGGATCTTGGTCCACTTCTGAATGCAGAACACTTTAAGCTCCTTTTTATTCTTAGGCTTATGCACGTCATAGTTTCTCTTCAATTCAGACCACAGGTTTTAATTAGCTTTAAAAATCCAGAAACTAAGATAAAAACACTGATTTTATGTTTCTTTAATAACTTTTGGTTATGTTTTTAGTTCATCATCTTGTTGGAAACCCTATCTATGGCCAAGTGTAAACCACCTGGCTGAGGCAACCAGGCTTTATGATGAATTATCCTGTTAAGTCTTTACAAGAGCCCCTGAACCACCAGCCACAAGACAGTCCCGAAGCGTCATTGCTCCACCACCATATTTTACAGACACAGTTGTATACAGTTGTTTGCCTTTAAGCAGTTCCCTTTTGTTGTCAATAATGGTGTGCAAAAAATCTGATTTTGGTCTCCCCTCACTGAAACCCAGTTATAACTTGAATTCCTCTAAAAGTCTTTGGGACTGTGAGATTTTTTATGGCCCTAATATTGCTTAATGATATTATAACTGGTTATGTATTCTCTATATGTATTACCTAATTTTTGCAGGTATACAATCATCTGTTTTGTTTGTATTTAAAAGTTCTTTGGGTTTTACCATGGTAGTGGATGACAAAGGGATTTTACATCTGTCAAAGTTAATGTTTGTTTTTAAAGAATTACAATATTTGCATTTATTTGCAATATTCCTACAATATTTTCCACAAATATTTTTGAGAGAAAACACTATTATTTGTATGGTCATAATGAGAATGGTTTTTGATAAATAGTATGATAGTTTCTCTGTTATTGTGTGTGATCATTTTTATGATGGGTGCCAATAATTCCAGTAGGCACTTTAATAAGGAGGGACATATTGTGGCTGTATGAAGAAATGAAAGTATGCTGATTATGTGCTAGAAGAACACAAATATGCATGTTCACCAATCATTTAAATATTTTCTTTTATGTCAAGTGTTTGTCAACTGGCTGCTTTGTGGTGTGTGTGTGTGGGGGGGGTAGGCTGAAAAGATGTCTGTTGAATGTATACGTTAAGGATTACCTCCTTGTAGAGCCAGTTATTGCTGGAAGAAATATGATGCCTCCACTATATGCTTCTTCCTTTCACCCCTGCTTTATTCAATAAAAATTTACTTATTTATGGATTTTTTAAAAAAGAGATCAGAACCGATGTTAATTATTTTGTTAATTAGTTATTGATCGATATGAAAAAGTGGAGAATGTACCATTCTGAAATAAAAGCTATAATATTACTATATTTGTGCCTTAATAAAATACACTCAGATTGTTGGTTAGTGAGAGAGAGACAGAAATGGCATGTCTATGTGAGTGTGCTACCCAAGATTTCTCTTCCCTATAGTTAAAGCACTGACTCACTGTGATGATACGGCCATTGCCTTTGTATCCTTAATCTTCACTCTAACAGGTATTCATTTGACACCACAGCCTGCAAAACACAAAAAATACTAAAGGAAATGGGTTCAAGCAACTCAATCATAAATTAAATATGTTGTCAATAAATATCAATTAAGAATTCACCCCAAACTTGCAAATACTGACAAGCGTGACCTCTTATGTTTTTAGGGAGAAACTGGTAAGTAAACCTCCTCAACTCATGCAACCAGGTTTGGTCCCTCCATCATTCTCTCTCTCTCTTTCTTTGGCCAGTGAGAAAAAAATCTGATGAATAAAAATTTTACCCTATCCATCATAAAAGGAGCTGAAAAGAGACTATAAGGAGAAAGGCACTGAGCACATAACACTAACACATTGTATACAGTATCTCAGTAACTCAGGATATACAGTGCTAAAAAAAACAAACATTTAGTGGCATGATCTACCATTTTAATACAAGAATAGTCATTATTTTAGTTACCATTCAAGGCAAAATATAATTGGTCATGTATGTCTACAATACATTAATATTGGTTAAACAGGTAATGACTGTTTAGTTAAGTCTGTTCGTGCACTGAGCACGTGCATACACAAAAATATACAACTGTCACAGAGCAAACTAGCCTTGGCACCCACACAAATAATTAGACATACATTTACTTCTACAGGTACAGGGACACACTGGACAGAGGCATTGCTGGTTCATTACTTCTACATTGATCAATGTAGAAAATGATATAGTCAAGTGCAAAAAGTTAAAAAAATGAAATGTGTGTGTATCTTGCAACAAGACAACAAACAACAGAAACCCTGAAAAGAACCCAAGGCAATAAATCTAAAGTTTGCCATGATCCTCGCAGTGTACACACCTAAACTGATGAAGGCAGTGTCTGATGTGGCAGAATTTGTAACGGATGTATAAAGAAAAATAAGCAAAGATTGGCCAATCAAACCAGCATAGTCAGAATAGAAGGGTCAGGAAAAGTTGTGGGATTAACATTACAACTAAAACAATCCAAAAGCCTGTTAGAAGATATGAAAGATTGGAGGTAGTTCTAAAGGCAGGTGGGTGCAGAGGTTCTTACAAAATACACATTCAGAAAGAGAGCTGCAGAGTTCTGAATTGAGATCATATTCAGGTTTTCACTTCATTCTTTTTTTTTCTTCATTTTGTCCTAAAGCTATGCAAATTTGCTCTTAACTGTATCACCTGTTCAACTGACAACTCTAATGATGACTCTAATGGCTTAGATTAATATGCTATTAAAGCAAACAAAAATGGAATGAAAGCCAAGAGAAATCACCAGGTAAGTCCGAGTCCATTAACTGTCATATTAGTTTTAGAATCACTTTTGGCTAAATTTCTTCTGCATTCATCCAAAATTCAACACCACCTTCTACATGAACGAGCCAGATGGATGTAGAATCTTTCCTCCTGAGCACATAACTGTTAATCCAGTGGTGGTAGAAAGACAAATGCTGCATAATTTAGCTTTGTTCCTTCTCCAGCCTACCTGATTCAGCTTAAGCATGGCTTAGTGACTAACAAGTTTGATAAGGTGTTTGAGCTCACAAAACCATAGAATGCAGAGATACACTAGGACCAAGTGTGAGAAAGACCTGTGTATACAGTGGCATAAAAGCACCTGAAAATTAAGACTTCAGCAAGTCTACATCAAGCACCAGCCATGTTCATAACAAAACAAATGCTCTGGCAAATATCACACAACACATTTTCACAACACTGGATTTTTCCTTTTGCTGTGTATATCATCAGTGTACAAACTCACATCCTGCAATGTCTAACGTCTGAAGATGGTCAAGACTTTATAGACCATAACAAATGTACAAAAAGCAAACCCAACCAGCATTCTCCCACAAATGCCAACATGCTAATGTTAGCTGCTTTTAGAGTGCTCAGAAAAGAAACAGTAAATGGTAGACACTTCACAACACACCATGTGATTACTGGAGTTTTCTGGTTAACTGCTGGGTCTCCTACATTAACAGTAACCTACAGATTAAGACCAGTGAATACATAGTGATACCACTACCATAACCATTCTGTATCACTAGTATTGCTACTATGCGGTCTCTACTCAGAAATGCACGGAAATTGTCTGTATAGAAAAAACTGAAATAAAGATGAGTTTAGAATAACTAACAGACATACACAGCAGGCCCATGGAGTGTATATCAAGTGCCTCTGCTTTTTCACTCAGTCTACCCATTTTACACTTACTTTAGGTTTTTTCCTCCTTATATATTAGGTGCTTCTGTAGATCTAACAGCCTGGCAAGCAGAGAAACAGTCAGATAGGACAAGATGCAATACAGGGCTGTGATAGTGTTACCAAGTGCAACACAGGTCTGACTGTGATGCTCTCATAAGGATGAAAGCCAAACAAAATACTGAAATAGAGGAAGAGGGTTTGAACAGGTCCAGACACTAAATGTATGATCTTGTTAAACTCGACATTGATGTCCATGTGTTGATGACAGTTGTTCCAATGTTAAACCATCAGAGAGTTCAACCTAACCGGTTCTCTCCATCCAAACATGTCTTCGGTTTGTACCTATGCAATTAACGTGACGTCTGTGTCTGAATGGTTAGCCTTTGTACATTTCACACTTATTCATTACTGAAAAGTTACAGAAGGCATCCCAGTAATTTGTGCATGTTTATGTGAGTTTATTGTGGAAGCTCTCGCAGTCCAGTTCCACTTTCAGTCTGCATGGCCACCATCCTTCAGCAAGAAGCCCATGTACCTGTCAACCAAAGAGGAAAAAGCACGGATTTATCCTCAAACATTTATTAGAATAAACAAACTAAACAAAGCAAAATGGTGTTGCAACAAGTTTAAAATGACTGCTGTTATAATGGAATATTTACAAGCCAATGACAAACATTAAAGTAGATTTCTTCACCATTTTCACTATTAATATTGAAAAGCCACAAAATGAATACATTAGCATGGCTGTTCTACTCCTACAAAAGCTGTGAATAAACAAGAGGTAATAGAATGAAAGTAGTTGTACCTGTTAGTGAGGAAATCACAAGTGGGTATCGAGCCGAGAGCCTGGTGTATATTCATGCCTGAGATTTCTCTAGGAACTCTGGGAGAAAAGTAAAAGTAAAAAGAAGGAAACTGGTGAGAAAAAGACACAAAGAAAGATTCCTGTCCATTGGGTACATGTTATGAGATCACAAAATAAGAGGTCTTTTAAAATTCAGAGGTCTGTATTAAAACCCATTAGTGTTTAGTGATATTGTGTTAAAATATCTAAATAAAATGTTTATTTAAACCGATATCTATAGAGCATTTTAATCATGAGAACTCTTAACTAGGCTTAATTAAATAGTAGCAATATAACAACTAATTGAGAAACTCAATCATCATCATATCCTTGGCTGCTCCCCTACGGGGTCTCCACAGCGGATCCATTTTTGTCCGCATGTCTGATTTGGCAAGGTTTTTACACCGGATGCCGTTCCTGACACAACCCTCCATTTTATCCGGGCTTGGGACCGGCACACAGAAACACACTAGATTGTGCACTCCCTTGTGGTTGGGTTGGAGGCTCCAGCAAGGAACGAATTCCCAACGCCTGATTTACAGGACCAGTGCTCTACCCACGGAGCTACGGAGCCTCTAATTGAGAAAATCGATAATTTCGATAAGAATAAAAATTGGCAACAAATTATTGTAAAAAATGCATGTTATGAAGCATGCTGTGGCATGCACTGCATCACTTCGTTTAAACAAAGATTTAATGGAAAATTGCGGTAAGAAAATAGCACAGCCTCTAAAGTATGGAAACACTACTTATGCAGCACTGTGCAAAATGCAAAGAAATGCTGTAAAGATGCCTTTAAAAAGTATTAAAATGTAACATTTCTACATCAAAATACTAAGTATACATTTTTTAAATTATACCCTATACATTTGACACTATATGTTCTATGACAATTTGACATGATGGCACGACTGGTTCTTCTAGTTTCTCAGTTGCCTACCACATTTAATGCTAACTTGGATCTCCTTCCTGTTTGCCCCACTTCTTATTCAGTTATTCATCTAAAAAGCTTACGATTCAATATAAATGACTTTATTTACATCTACATGTGTTAAACATAAAACATGGCAGCTCTGTGGCACCTTTTGGGTTATTGGATGAATTTCTTTGTAAATTGGCAGATATAAATCTGCAGAAACATTTTGAATTCATTCTGCTGCTACCATCATGAGTTACATCATCAATAAAGATTAGTGAGCCTGTTCCAGAAGCCAAGCCAAGCCCAAGCCATGACACTACCTTCACCATGCTCGACTGATGAGCTTGTATGGTTTAGATCTTAAGCGGATTCTTTCCTTCTCCACACTTTGACCTTTCCATCACTTTGGTAGAGGTTAATCCTGGTTCCAGAACGTTTGTGGGTCATCTCTGTATTTCTTTGCTAATTCCAATCTGGCCATCTGATACTTACTGCTGATGAGGAGTTTGCATCTTGTAGTATAGTGTCTATATTTCTGCACCCAAAGTTTTTCTTGAATGGTGGATTGTGATATCTCCAGCCCTGCCCTGTGGAGGTTGTTGGTGAGGTCACTGACTTTTTTTTTCCTTCTTCACAGTTTTCAGAATGTTTGTCTTTAACTACTGATGCTTTCCTTAGCCAACCTGTTGGGTGTCTGGTTGTTAGTACAAAAGTGGTTTTTCTTTCTTTTTCAGGACATTTCAAATAGTTGTACTGGCAATGCCCAGTGCTTGTGCAAGTGCACTGACCAATTTTCCCTCTTCCCTCTTTTCTCAGCTTTAAAATGACTTGCTTTTCTCCCATAGACAGCTCTCTGGTCTTTATGTTGGTTTATCCTTTTAGCAACAGTCTTCACAAGTGAAACCCAGGGCTCAAACCAAGAGTAGACATCCAGAGCTATTAATAGTTTAAACAATCAGTCCAACAGTGCATCACTCAAAGCTCCTGTTTGCAAGCTCAAACAAAAGCTGCCATGTTACACGTTAGTAATATGTTTGGGTCCCCTGGTTCCAGTAATAGGAATACTTATAAAGACATCCTATACAACTGCATGCTTCAATCTTTGTGGCAACAATTTGGGGAAGGCACACATACGGTCGTGACTGTCAGGTGCCCACTTTTGTCCATACAGTAAAAATGTTTTACAGTAAAAACCCTCCCTGAATACCTCAACAGGTCAAGAGCTTATACTGTGTTCATGGTCCATTAGAAACAGGAAAAAATAGGACTAAAATAGTTTGAAAAGACATGAAAGAAACTAGGAATGGACAGCTGAATAAACACAAACATATTTGATAATGCTTGGATTGATGAATACATGAGACGACTGCAAGGGAGCACGTACCTGTTTTGAGGTGACTTCCCATAGGCGTTTGCTAAGGATTCTCTCAGCATCTCGCTAGCAAACTGCTGCGTAGCCTACAAATAAACAAATAGTTTTATACAAATTATAACACAGCCCAGGTTAGTGAGGGTCAAATATTGTTCATTATTCATCAGCAGCTTCTCTAGAATTATGGGTTTTCCATCAGAGACAATTCAAATGTGACTGCCTTTTTAAAACAGTGACTGGTGGTTTGGACCGAGAGATTCCTGCCATTCAACTGCAGCAGCATCACTATGACATGTATGTCTTTATTAGCACCGTGAATTCAGAAAGGATCTGGAGAAGGCAGCTCTGGATGTGTAATGGGTGTGCAATGGTCTTCTACCTCTCTTGCACCATATTCAAGCACGAAACAAACAAAAAAAACCCACAAAATCTGCATGAAGGCAAGGCAGGGTCATATCTTGCCTATCGATTGTTCTGTAGTACATGTGGTGATAAATACACCAAATACAGCAATGTGCCATAATTTTCATGATCTTCATGAATCATGACAGAACATCATGTGCATGAAACATCATGAGTAAAACATATTTCACAGGAAATCTTCGGTTAACAAACTTTGGACTATTTGCATATTATTCAGTGGAAGCATGTCTTTGTCTTTACTATAATAAATGTGGAGTGGTGAACTAATGAGACAAAGTCAAAAACTAATCAGATTTAATTTGCAATATGTAATACAATCACAAATTTCAGTGTGTCTAGATGAAATAATTTAATTTAAAACTTAGAAAATAAACTAGATTTGGCCTGGTGCAAAGCTATCTAAATACTGTATTAAATAATTTAGCATTTATGTAGAACACTTAAATGACCTTACAGAAAACTGCCAAATTTTTTTAACATAGCCCACAATGTTTATTCTTATACAGAGAAGTTTAAAAATAGTGAGTGAGAGAATGAAGAGAAGTGAAATACACTGACGTACTGTAGACTAACTCACTCAGCATTACATAAGCCAAGGCAGGGAAGAATCATTGCCCCAAAAATACGTACCTTGAGAATCATGGCTTCCACTACTGGAGCAAAGACATTCCTCTCCACTTCAACTGGCTGGAAACTCACACCAATCTGAGAGGCAGAGGTGATAAAGAGTGCAAGTGAGACCTAGATTATTAGCTGTGTTAAATTAAGTCTCCTGTAGGCAGATTGCCTGAATGAAAATCACCTCCTCTGCTGTGTCTCTGACAAACTGGGAGGAGGGACATAACCCCAGGAAGTATTTGGGCTCCTCCTCTGCCTCCTCCTGCTCCTGCTTGACCTTGACCCTGTTGTTGTGGACCTCTTTGACAGCAATGATGTCGACAGGCTCTGCGTCTTCCTCTTCTGGCTCAGTCTTCAAAATTCTTTGCAGCTGCTCAAGACGCTGACACAGTTCCTCACCATCCGTCAGAGTAGACGGACACTCTGTGTATATATAAATAAATTTTTTTTTTTTTTTTTTTTTTACAAAAGTGTAAGATTATGTACGGTTCAAAAGATTATTCTTACAGAAATAGTTACATTTACACTCAGTGATCTTTTTAATCAGGAGCACTGTCCTATGTCACCTAATCATATACGAAGTTGAGACTACACACTTTTTAACAATACAAAGTGTTTGTTACAAAAGCTGTTATTTTGTAATTGGGATTATTTCATTTCAATGCACAAGGTTGGTATAATGAATGTGGAGAGTATTCCAGTGTTTTCCGTTTGCCCAGACCTTAAGGTTTGGCCGCTGACTTTAATTTTCATTTTCTAGCCAGTTTATGCTGAACAGCCAGTTAGTAAATGGTTAGAGAGCAGGGAATCCTATAATAGCCATACTTGTAATAGGCTTATTATAATATTATTCAATAGAAAGATTAAACATCCATTTAGAAAGCCTTTGGGAACACACACACACACACACACACACACACACACACACACACACACACACACACACACACACGTGTGCACATACATATGATGAAAATAAGAAACGATTTAGTTGTAATAGGGGAAATGTTTTTTGAGGATCGGGATCATCTTTAAAAAGCCCTGACGATTAATCCGAGTCCCTGCAGAAGTGGATTTAAATGCACAGGGCAGCTACACAGCATCAAAAAAGTCTGGCCTCTGCAATTAGTTAATGAACAAAAGTCAGGATAAAAGCTTTCCATTTAGCAGAACAGCAACTGCAATGCAATCAAGCATTCCTCATTACAAAATAACAACGGCAATCACATTTAAGGATTTCCTTCACTGTGAGCACTGAGGACACTGGTCAGGCACAGGTGTTCTCATTGAGGCCGCTGTGCCACCTAACATAAGTGTAATGCTGCACTGTAATAAAATAAAAAGGCAAAACAAAAGTGCAACAAAGGCTAAAGAGCCATTCCAGCATATCTTGACACAACAGACATTAGACAAAGGTCATAGTACTCTGCATTAAACAGGTAGCTGGAGTACTGAATGATGTCTGCCTCAGGAAACTATCCTTCAAAACATCCCTATTGTACAGAAAGGCATTAACATGCCACATTGTTTTGTTTCAAAAGGTTAATTGGGTGCCCCTTACCTTCTCTATTTTTGCATTTGTTGTGGTTCTCAACAAGAACGTACACAGAAATGAAAGTCACATCTGTACAAATGCACACAAAGGTTCTAAATGTTAAATAACATGATTCAAATGTTTTAGTGATTACTGTCAGGAGACCTTCATTTTAAATTCTGATGATGCCTCATCCACCTGCCCTGTGGATGGAGAAATTTCTCTCACCTTGTCGATTAAAACTGCACTATTAAAACTGCACACAATTCTGTAAGCTCATTTTAACTGAACAGGCCAGTTAGCATCCTCTGATGCATCTCTCCAAGCAGCTTTATCTGCCCTATGACTTTCAAAATGATTCAACAGCTTTACATCTTTAGCCTTTGTTCCAACATTTTGCCCAGTATATACCGGTCATAGCTAGTGAGTGCAACCTCAGATAACGTGAAGGGTTTTCACTTACTTTCATTTATCATTAAAACATAATTTGGTTGCATGAAAAAATAGCTACTGAGCATAATTACTAATAATATTATCAGCATTTATGTCAAAACCATATAAATGGGACATCATAACTGCACTCTAAATATCAAATCACTCACAATCAATGCTTATACTCGCTATCACTATGTATACACGCAAACACACATGCACATACACACTCACACAGACCTGGCTCACTGTCTATCTGTGTGAGGATGTCTTCTATGGAGTCCTCCTCTACGCGCTGGGGTTCAGGGTCAGGGGGCGTGTAACCACGGAGGCGGCACCACTGCACAACTTCCCTAGTTTTAGGGGGGCTGAGGGCCTGCAGTCGTGGGTTTCGGTCTAAAATATCCTGAACCAGACGCTTCACTGCTACTGCCCTCTGGAGCTAAACACACACACACACACACACAGGAGGAGAGAAGCTGAGATTGAACACAGATCTGACATTATGCTGACCTGAAACATTAAAGTGCAATGTCATGCCTCTGAAGCTGAGAAAGAAAGAACAAGAGCCATTCTCTCTCTCTCATTCATTCTCTCACACACGCACACGCATGCACACACCTCTGCGGCTCTGCGTTTTCCAATGTTCCAGGAATAGTACTGCTCCACAGAGGTAGCACAGAATGGGTGGGAGTCTTCAGCTAAGAACATGCACACACACAGCATTATTCATAGGTTAATTTTAAAGTGGACAGGTGAAAAAACACAACCTGTGCCCAGAATCTCTCAAATTCCTAAGTGTAGAATCACAGTAATTGAGTCTCTAAGTTTAAATATAAGCAAGAGGGAGAAGATGGCTCACTTTTCTCTGGGACGATCAAAGGAAATTTCTTCACTGCAGCAGTCAAAAGCTGCAACATGGATTCAATATGTTCCGTACTGAGAGAGAGAGAGAGAGAGAGAGAGAGAGAGAGAGAGAGAGAGTGTTATCATTAACATTGTCTTGTGATGCAATATAAATCAACATTTAGCACGATATATGTAACTGTAAGTGCCACTAGACTGATTGAAGTGCTCTGGGGATGAGGGTCATCCATTTTTAGAAATCTCTGTTTCACTGGAATAATGGTGATGTATCCTGTGAGCAGAGACTTTCTCCCTAATGCCAACCTGATGAGATCGAACTATACAAAGTGCATTTACAGCAGTTGCCTTTAGCAACACATTTTTCAGATATGTATGATATGATGTTACCAATTCCCCCGAGCTCTGAAATATTAGTGTTAAAAATAGGAGCGCAGCAACACCATTTCTTTAGACTGAGTACAAGTGCATGTTCGTTGGTGCTCATCAATGCAAATGTAGATGCCAAATTGAGTATCCTAGTTAGCATTAAGCAGTCAGGGACATCATAGGTCACTGAGCACCATTTATGTTGGTTGCTGCATCTTTTATTTAATTCAATTATGTGTGTATAGCACTTTTAACAATGGACGCCGTCAGAAATACACAGAAATATATAAATTCTGGATATAAATTTTAAACATGAACTTATAAATGTATCCCTAATGAGCAAACCAGTGGTGACTCTGGGTAAGGAAGAACTCCCTGAGAGGAGTTCTTGAGGAAGAGGAACCTTAAGTTCCTTAAGAGGAACCAAACTCAAAAGGGAACCCCATCCTCATCTGGGTGACACCAGATAGTGCAATTATAAATAACTTGCTTCTTTAACTGTGTGCTATATGGTCAAAAAGTACAATTGTGTAACCAGGAAATTCACTATAGTTTTAATATTTTGTCTATTATGTTGAAATGATCAACTGTTCACAGATGGAGACTTGAGTGCAAAACTGTTTGTGGTAATTGCAGTCCTAAAGTTATCATGGCAATTGTAGGCCTTAAGCCATCATATTAAGACTAGTGTTTCAATTTGTGTACTTCTGTTAATGCATTTCCATGTAGTACACTGTGCACACTAAGTACTTCCTAAGTAACATAGTGTGTGACGTAGTAACTCGGTGCATGCATACTACATACTTTCTTACGCGGTGCGTGAATTTCAACAGGGTATTGTTGTTTCAAATTGAAGTTTTGCGCTTACTGAAGATTTTCGATTATAGCCTTTAACTGTTATTGTCACATAACCCGCCAAAAAATACCTGCCACCTTTCTTTGCTCACCTCTTAAAAGGGAATGCGTTTTTAATTTTCCTTGCTTGCATAGATATTTCACATGACGTGGAAATTACATCAACGTCAACATCATGCCTTTCTTGAAGTGGCTGAAAATAAGTTGGTTGTCCCTCCCCTTCCGTTACAATAGTTTCTTTGCATGCTCAATACATTGCACCACACTTGCAAATACCTTTGAGTGCGCACATTTCATACCTTCCACAATTTAATGACCATGTCCGTAGATATCATTACGTGTTCAATTTGGCTGCCCTCTAGCTCTCTATGGAGGATACGGTTTTAACACCATAAAATGTTTTATCAGGTTACTTGTATCATAGGAACACACTGTAGTAGCTCTTAATATGATCCTCTTGATACTTAGCCAACTTAAAATTAGGCAGGCATACAGCTGCGCAATGGTGTTTTACTCAAGGGGCCAATGAACACAATGTTTTGATCATAGAGGTACTGCTGGTTCCTCAGAGGAGCTCCAAAAAAATCTAATTAACACTTAAAAATGGTGGCAAATTGTACAGTACCCTATTGCAGGCATAAATCAGCTTCTGCACTGCCAATTCAGTGTCTCCCTTATGTCTGCTCCTCAGACCCTGAACATGTCCGGCATAGGAAGCTGGGCAGATGGAGCAGGCTTTTATTTTGTTTTTTTAAATCAAAGCAATCTAATTTTTCTCAGTGAGTGCATGAACCTTGATGAAGGATGACAGAATTCTCTATGAAAAAGATGTGAATTCTCATTGAAGATGTTTAACAGCTTGTTATAACTACTATTCTTATGTTAGTATGTGGGGATGTTAATGATTTTGTCCGATAAATGAATTGTGAATTCTTATGTGTCTATACATGTTTATCTTATTCATTTGATTTGAGACCAGTGGAGCATTGTAGGCAATGCATGTGCTGTTAAAGTGGATTGGTGTGTGTGGGTGTGTGGGTGTGTGTGTGTGTATGTGTATGTGTGTGCGCGCGCGCACACATGTTTTTCTTGATTTTGTGTACTGTGGGCTGGTATGTGGACTTGTGTGCTACATGAACTTGATTTTTCATGTGTTGTGGCAATTCTGTGACTGTCCTTACTTAATGAGTTCATGTGTAGTGGTCTCTGTGCCTTGTTCCACTTTAACAGTAGCGGAGGTGGCTGTGGGCAAGGGGGTAGATACCGCAGATAAAGGGGTAGATGTGGGCATTACTGGGGTAGTGCAGGAGCTGGACAATCCTGGTTCTGTCTTAACTACACAAAAGAAAAACAAGGCACAAAACAGTGGAATGTTTAAAGGCATTGGCCATAATACAGATTTATACATGCAGATAAAGCACAATGTGATTCTCTAAACATGAACTATTTTGAATTCACCCTCCTATGTCTATTAACAGATTACTGCATGTATGTATGTATGTATGTATGCATGCATGTCTCACCTTGAGCCAGAGGTGCAGTGGTAGAAGGAGAAACGCCACTCTGAGCACTGGATGCAGCTTTCGAACCAGACTGCACTACTGTATAACACATACACAGGCTTATTACTGATGCAGTCTGTCATTCTTAATGCTTTGTGCCCAGTTTTTAGAATTTAGAAAGTCCCAGTTATTTAAAGGCTTTCTAATGGGTCTATGTCTAAGAAATATGACACACAAATTTTTTTCTCTTTGCCCCACCACACAGTCTCTCTACTCTCCATTATGCCCCATCACTATGGCAACTGAGAGGGCCATTACAGGAAACAGCTCATCTAACACTATGATGTTCATGTGCCCTTCCCACTCACAGAGTCAGAACTGGCTATCATGTTGCCTTTGGACAGAAGAACAAATCAATCTGCACTGTAATTACAGTCTGAGTGGGCTAAGGAGAGAGCGAAAAGGAGAAAGGGAGAAGGCAATGGAGAACACTACAGAAAGTACACTAGTTTCTGCTCTGTACATGTTCTGACCAAAAATATACTGACCAATGATTTTTCTTTATAAAAATGACTAATGAGGCAAATGAGCCAGAGTGAATGAGAGAGAACATTCTACAGACAACCACCACACACAGGTACATCCCTCCAACTCAATTTCTACCCGTACAGGGCCAGAATGATGTGGGCTTAAAACTTGCAAACCTTTACTGGCTGCTGGAGTGAAGGTGGGCAGAGTTTGAAGTGTGTAGGATGAATAATTTGCAGGACTAAATATGTAAGATGGCTTCACACTATACCCTTTTACAATGTTCTCTTGCAAAGGGAGTTTTACACTTAATCCTAACTGCATCTTAAAAAAACAAAAGTAGAGGAAAAAGAAATATGAAGAAAGATTTAAGAAGTGTACATACAAAATACAACGGAAGTTAAATACTACAAAGACACATGAAATACAATGCCATGGAAAAAGAAAAGGAGTTAAGTGGTAAAGAGCAGGAAGTAATTTTATATGTGTAATGAAAGATGTATATAGACATACATTATATGGACAAAAGTGCAGGTGTTTCAATCAGACCCATTGCCACAGGTGTATAAAATCAAGCACCTAGCCATGCAGTCTCCATTTACAAACATATGTGAAACAAACTGGATCATTCTGAAGAACTCTGTGACTTCAACTGTGGTACTGTGACAGGATGCCACCTTTGCTACACGACGGTTTGTGAAATTTCATCCCTGCTGGATATTCCAGTCAACTGTAAGTGGTATTATTGGCAACTGGAAGTGTTTAAAAACAACAGCAACTCAGCCAGTCAACAACTACTAAGGTCCATGGCGCATAAAGGTCACCAACGTTCTGCTGATTCCATAGCTGAAGAATTCCAAACTTCCACTGGCATTAATGTAAGCATAAAAACTGTGTCGGAAGCTTCTTGGAATGGGTTTCCATGGCCGAGCTGCTGCACAAAATTTCCACAGAAACAGTCCAGAATCTTGTGGAAAACCTTCCAGGAAGAGTGGAAGCTGTTATAGCTGCAAAGGGGGGGGGGGGCAACTCCATATGAAAGTCGATGTATGCAAGGTCATTAAATTCCCTGTTGGTGTAATGGTCAGGTGTCCCAATACTTTTGTCCATACAGTGTATATACATACAGTCATGTCCGTAAATATATAGACATTGCCTGTTATTATTTTAGCTGTCTACCACAGTATATTGTCAAAATTAAATAAGCAATACAAGTTCAAAATGCTGAGTTCAACCTTTACAGTTTATATGCATTCCCTCATTTTTAAGGGACAAAAAGTAGTTGGACAAGTGAACAACCAAAAATTTAACTATTTTTAATATTTGGTTACAAATCTTTTGTGGTCAATGACCGTCTGAAGTCTGGAAGCATCACCAGACTCTGTTTATTCCCTTGAGATGCTCTGCCAGGCCTTTACTGCAGCGGTCTTCTGCTCCTGCCTGTTCTTAGGGCATTTTGCCTTCAGTGAAATGCTCAACTAGATTCAAGTCAGACTGACTTTTCCATTACAGAACAATCCACTTTTTTTTCCCCCCAAAGTCTTGGGCTGCTTTCAAAGTTCGCTCTGGGTCACTGCAAATCTGCAGTGTAGCACACTCCAATGGAATTTGAAGCAAATTTGCTTTTGTCAGCAGTCACATCAATAAATATAACGAAACCAACTTGATTTGCAGGCATATGCACACTCCATAAGAGAGGGTTGTATGCTTGGGATTATAAGCAATGCTCAATGGTCTTCTGAGCCCTTCGGTGTTCCGACCGGTGTAGACCTTTTGTTTGCATACTTGTAAGTGAAATACTAAGGGAATAACCCAAACCTGGCCATGGAAAGGCTGAGCGCCAATTGTCCAATTACTGGGGTTTTTTTTGTTTTGTTTTTTTTTTACAAAAAGGGGGAGAGGACACAAAAAGTTGAAAACCTGCACTTTGAGCACTCATTCATAATTTACTTTCAACTACAAAACACTGCAGTAGACAGTGAAAATAACGATAGCTTCATCAATGTCCAGACAGCTTTGGACTGTTTTGAGAAAACTCTCATATGGATGTGATGGTCAGTTGTGGACAAACCTTAGGCAATATATTATATGGATATAAAAAGTCTACTGACCCTTATTAAAATGGTATGTTTTTGTGATCAAGTCCACCTTTAATGTGATATTATCAAAACTGAAAAACAAACCGAAATGTTTTTGGGGGTGGGGTGGTGTAAATAAATAAATAAATAAATAAATGTTTGTGTGTGATGTCCAATTTTGTCCCCTTGAAATGCTGATGATCTTCATGGTGCTCCATGGTGCATATAATGCTTTGGAGATTCTTTTATATCCCTGTCCTCAACAATGTCATGTCCCTTCATAGACCATGGCTTCAGTAGTTGGACAAAACCATGATAATATCAAGAAAATCCTACAAAAACAGCTGATCATTATTGATTTTCTTCAGTAATGACAGGCATATCATGATTACTTTTGAACATGAGACTGAATGTGCCCCATTATAAAAGGGTGTACACACTTTTGTACAACCAGGTCTTTTTCTGTCCTTTCCTTTTTTCTAACTTTCTTTCGTTTTTCCCTTAAAAGATTTCTATTTGTTTTTCACTTGAATTTTGTTGGTTGCTATATCACATGATGTGAAATGATTAATTCTGTTTTTTTAAAAGATAGCAAGACCTTCAATGCAGACAGTAGTATGCCACTGAAAGAGGAAGAGTTTCGCATACAAGGTTGAGATAGAATGATAAAAGACACGTTTTCATTTAAATGTCTAAACTGTCAAAGCATCCACTCTACAGAAGGTGAGGGAGATTGCATCACCTTTTCCCACAGGCATTAGGATGGTCTGGAGGCCCGTGGAGGCCCCACTGATACTGAGCTGCTTAAGCTGGTTAGCTGGAATCGTCAGCACTGTCTGTTGTGATCCTGACTGACCAGAGTGTAGCTTTAACATGCCTACAAAATGTAAAAATACACACAAATACATTATATGTTTCTGAAAGGCAGGTTTTTAATAGTAGTCAAAGATGAATGTGCTTTATACTTAAATCTTAATTTTAGGTTTAAAAGAAGATTTATAATCTTTTTGCAATTACAACAATTCTGGTTGCCTTGATTTACTAAAAGATTTACTACTAGCACAGTGATTTCTGTTAACCCTAATTTTTAATTGGAAGCTTTTTACTATTTAATTTTATAAACTTTTTCCCACTTTCACACAAACATCCTCTTCATAATATGAATTTCATTCACCTGTACACTAAATGAGATGATGCTAGGATAAGAAACGGTCACCTGAGATTGCAGCAGCCGTCTTCCCACTGACTGTAGCTCCTCCCATTAGTGATGCGGCACTGACCAATGAAGGACTGGCGCTCTTGGGAACACTCACTACTGCTGCCCCTGACCCCTTTGACAGGCTGATGAGTGGCATGTTGATGTTTTTCGACACTGTTACAACGGCGCTGGTGTTTTTTGATGTGTTAGCTGCTGAGCTAGCACTCTTAGCGGCACTGATTACTGCAGCCTGATTGGCTGCCATCAGTACGGAGTGCTGTGCAGCTGCCTTAGTACCTGAGGAAGCAGAGGACACTCCTGCTCCCTCTGCAGACTGGAGGGTGAAACACAGAAAAGAGTGAGTCACTAAGTGAATGAATGAATGATTAGAAGCAATAGAGGATGTGTATCTTTAAAGCACAAGACATAAAGGATTAAAGTGTTAACACCACAGTCTAGTGCTTCCTCTTTAGTAGTAGCCATTTTTCTAGCATCCTATTTTAAACAGAGGCTCCTGTGTTCTGAACTGTACAGTAAAATGAAGACATCAAATACATTCGCACAAAACACACATTAAAACACACAGCCAGTCCATGAACGTGCATTTCACCTGCTGGGAACTGGAGGTAGCAGCAGGTGAACTTGAAGTAGTGGATGTGATGATCCCCCCAGTCATCCTCAAAGTGGTGCTGCCTGGTTTGGACAGGTGTGCAGCCGTCACCGTCTTCACTGATCCGTCAGACAGCTTTACCTGAGAGCCCTGAGAGCCGCCAACCACCTGCCAATCAAACCACGTGCCATGACCCCTCAACAAGTTTCAGTGTGGCTTAAACCAATATTCAATCCAAAATCACTGGGTTTAAACATCAACATGGTTCGAGTGCACCTGCTTTGGAATTATTTAATTTAATGGTAAAATCAATAACAAAAACAAAATTATGCTCGGGTGAAATGTTAAAAGTGCAATAAAAAGTTCATGTAGCAAAGAGTCAGGAGATTGTTTTAGTGAGAATTCTCTTACAAATTCAGCAGTTACCCTTGCAACAAAGCAAGTACAAGTTACAGATTTGTGCCTTGGCTGAAGCTCTTTTGATTATGTAATTATGCTGCATTCTCCTCAGAATATCTGGATAACAGCATACTTTGTGGTTTCCCCAGTTTTTCCTTCTCAGAAACCAGTTTACAATTAGAATCAAACCAGTATGAAGACAAAAAGCTATATTTGATCTAAGAATTAACTTACTGGCCTATATTAAAATGACATAATTCCTAGAACCTCATAATTGCAAGGTCTTGAAATGTTGCCAGTTACCATGGCATGGTTGGTTACCATTGCCAGTTACCATGGCACCATAAAGCACAGAGCGCACCAAAAATACCATAACACAGGTGATATTTTATTTCTTGCTTAATCTTAATAACGAAATAGATGCGTCAGTGTCCATTAGTTTAAATAGATTCAATGTTTTTTTTTTCCCTATTTAAAATAAAAAGCAAAATGAGTGTAATGTGAACTTGTGTGTTTATGCTTTACCTCACCAATTGCCACTCTTTTATGTGGATTGGATATGGTTTTGATCTCTAGCACCCTAATCTCTGCATGTGTGAAAGGGCTTGGGAATAATTCAGTCCAGCAGGAATGCAAAAATAACTAATGTTCTAAATATCCCATATAAAGGTTCATAAAATCACTGTCAAACATATTAGTTCCTGGTCAGCTTTTTGTTGTTGACAGAACTACAGCTACTCTTCTTTACTGAATGCTTCAATTTCAACCTTGAAGAATCTGCTCAGAGGCAAATGGGTCTGCTGTCAAAATGAAGCAATCACCACCGTTGCAGCTCAGCACTTTGATGGCACATATTTTTTTTCCATCACGTGGACCACAGCTCAGCTGTTTCCATCATCATTTACACAACACCTGATGCCAAAAGCATACAGTAGCTTTAAATCAGACAGAATGCTGCTCTCTGCACATACTGATTTGTTTGACAAATTCCCACTTGGTTCTCATTTACACTACCTGCCATACGACCATTTACACTTTATACTACCTTGGACAGAAATAAAAGAGAATAAATAATTTCAGAGGCTTTGCAACATGAATTAATGTAAGTAATGAAAGCATTTGACCAGCTTTTCTGTCTTCTTCCCACTCCATGTATTGCCTGCCTAGATCTCTCGGTCAGTGATGTTCAGATGCTTGTTGTAAGCCTATCACCCAAAAACCAAGATATGAATAAACAAAGCTTCAGTGCCGAAGAGAAGAGTGTGTTAACATTTCTATAATAACATTACAAGGGTAGTTCAGTGGTTTCTGCAATATAAGGTAATGACTCAAATAGTACTTATGGAATGGAAAAACAGCAAGACAGAGAGAGGACTAGGGTGTGTGTGTTTTGCCTTACAGCAAAGACACATGAATTAACTTCAGATAAACAGATATTCAAGACACACACACACACACCCCCCTCAGAGAATGAGCATTGGAAGCACACTGTAGGAGGAACAAAGGGAGAAGAAAGAGAGAAAGAGAAAGGGAGATCAGTAAGCTGATTTGACCAAAAAGTGTGTCAGGGAAAATGAGAAAGCAGGCAAAAAGAAAGAGGGGGCTGGTACACCACCACAGCTGCATATCAGCCCCGTACTACCCAATACTACACAACCAACATTCTAAAAGTCCAATATGGATAACCTACTAACCAATCTTCAACAAACAACACTCCCTGAACAGATCACTACACACTCATATGTATGCACACCCACACGAATGCCACTGGCCTGAAACTGCTGATGTGAAACTGCTGCTGGTGTAAAACTGCAGCTCTGCAGACAGACATTATTTCATATCATGACCCATTACAGAAAGACAAAAATACCAAATCTAATCATTTCTAAATTTGAATCCTCATGTTAAGCTGAAAGGTCTAAGGGGTGGAAAAACGCATTATCTACTCCCCCGTTCCTCAGTCGGAAACCATAGTCTGGTAATTGTATCCAAGTCCAAGCACATCTATCAAAACCATAAACATTAGCCTATCCAATTGCCCTATCTTTCCAACCTTTCAGTGCTCATTTCTCTATTGGTCTCTAAACAGCATAAACATCATGTAGGCCTACTGCTGTCAAACAACTGCCAAATTAGTCCAAAAGATCATGATGATCAGAAAACAAGACGAAATCCTATTCACGACAAAGATTTTTCCTAGTAGGGCAGTTGCATGCATTACAGAGCTGATTAATTTGAAATATAAAATTAATTACGGCTGTATGTATATACACACACACACATACACATATGCATGTGTGTGTGTGTGTGTGTGTGTGTGTGTTGTAAAATAGACTTGTTAAAATGTTAAAACTATACTGAATTACGCGTTATATAATTGTACTTGACGGTTGATGGTGGAGTGGCTGGCCGCTTTATGTCCCAGTGCGCCCTCATGTCTGTTACCTTCTGGCTCTCCCTTTTAGTTATGAGGTCATAACTAGCTTTGCTGGAGTTCCTGCTTGCACTCAGCAACCGATATACTCTGTTCCTTAATCGTTAGGTGACAAGGAGCATACCTAATAATCTGCTTTTTCTCTTTTTTCTGCTCTCTCTTTTCTCTGCTCTTGCTCTCCCGCTCTCTCTGCACATGATACTCCTGAGATTCCAGTGATCCTGACCTCTCTCCTATCCAGACCTGCATAATCCTTCCTGATGTCCTACTTCTGGTTGGAGTCATCACTTGCTCCTGTGGAGGATGGCACCATATGAACTGCCTCAACATACACCTAGAACTGTGAAGACGGCATTGGACTGCTGTTGACAAAAGCTGCTACAATGGCGTAGGACTCAAATTACCATGAACAGTCTTGCACCCAAATCTTGACCCTATTACAGAAGTATGCTTATTGTAATCGCACTATTCAGTGCCACTCAAATGAGGACGGGTTCCCTTTTGAGTCTGGTTCATTAGGGATATAATATATATATATATAGGGAAATATAGATGAATTTATAGATTTTATTTATTTAGATTTCACTTTAGTTTCAGAATTTATATACTTCTGTGAAGCTGCTTTGTGACAATGTATGTAGTTAAAAGTGCAATATAGATAAAAATGAATTGAATTGAATTACTTTTTGACCATCTAACACAATGGATTTAATTATAGTGGCACTATCCGGTGTCACCCAACTGAGGATGTGTTTCTTTTTCAGTCTGGTTCTGCTCAAGGTTTCCTCCTCATTTCATCTCAGAGAGGTTTTCATTGCCATGAGCTTACTCATTATGGATTAATATCTTTATGGATAAATTTTCAGTTTAAAATTTAGAGACAGAATTTAGATATTTCTGTAGATAGATAGATAGATACATAGAGAGAGAAAGAGAGAGAGAGATAGAGACAGATAGAGAGATAGATAGATAGATTTCTCTTTAACAATATCATAGGACTAATATTTGACCATTCATGTGCATATTTGTCAATATGCTGTTTCCTAGTCATGAAAAAGGTGAAAAAAATCTCTTTAATAAGAATGACTTGTTCATGACACATACCTGAGCCAAGATGGCCGCCTTCTGTCCTGCTGTGACCCGAATGGCCTGCTGGGTAACGGAGGTGGGACTAGATGTGGCATGACCTGTGGAACTGGCTGTACCTTGTTTCCCCGAACCCCCTGGCTGGCCAACCAGAAATGTGCCCTGGACAAATCAATGATCAAATGGGTCACAGTATAGACAGATAATTATCTGCCAACGTGTGTGTGTGTGTGTGTGTGTGTGTGTCAGAAGAGTGAGGGTGGATGGGTCATTTGCCAATTTGAATAACAGAAGATAAGGGCTGAAGATATCAAAAGAGAGAGAGAATGACCGATAAAGACAGATAAAAGGAGTCAGACACATACAGAGGGATATATGCTATCCCACAAAACTGTAGACAGGATGACTGTGAGGAAAAAATTACATAAGCATAACAGATGCTTGTAGTTGCCAAAATAGCAAACATTTCATATATAGTTTGCGGTCAAAAGCCAGAAAGTAAAACTACAGAATTATATCTTCTACACTCACTGGGTACTTTTTCTGGAATAACTGTACACCTACTAATTCATTCAATTATCTAACAGCTAATAATGTGGCAGCAACACAAATAAATAAATTGTGCAGATACAGAGCCAGAGCTTCAGTCACTGTCAAACACCAGAGTGGGGAAAAATATGATCACACTGACCATGGTATGGTTGTTGGTGCCAGATGGGCTGATTTGATCATGTCAGAAACTGATGATGATCTAGGGCTTTCACACACAACTGTTTCTAGAGTTTATACAGAATAGTGTGAAAAATAAGAAAACGTCTAGTGAGCGGCTGTTCTGTGAGTGCAAGCTCCTTGTTGACAAGAAAGGCCAAGAGGAGAATGGCCAGACTGGTGACACTGGTTGGGGAAAGCTTTTTTTTTTTTTTTTTTTTAAGGGAAACACTGGGCTACATAATGCAAACCGAGCATTGTTTGATGGTGTGCATTCAATTATGGCCACAGTTTACCCATCTTATTATCATACTATAAGTAGGAATTATATGTGCCATGTCACAGAGCACAAATCAAGCATATAAGTCAACTGGTTCCGAGAACAGGACAATTAGTTCCATCATGAACTAATGCCTCCCTAGTAACCAGATCTGAATCCAATAGAGAACACTTTGGGATGTGGTAGAACAGGAGATTCACAGCATCAATGTGCAGCCAACAAATTTGTAACAATTATATCATGCAATCATGGCAATATGGACCAGAAATTCAATAACAAGTAATGTTACCAACACCATGTGGCATCCCTGCTCCAAGCAACTGAGGCTATTCTGAGAGAAAATTTGATTGCTACCCTGTATTACTGTGGTGTTCCATAAAAGGAGGACAAAGGTGAGTGAAAATCATGTGAAACTAACAAAAGGTGAGTTTAATTCAGGTACTGTTATCCATTACTCTGAACATTTAAACCAATCAATAGCCTTTCAGCCCAGGGAATAACCGAGTCTGTCTAAACTCATGTTTTAGTTTGACTAAAAAAAGGCAACAGTGGGTGATGGTGATGCAGTAATCACATGGGTGATAAGTATCCAGTCATCACAGGCATTTTTCATGCATAACTTTAAATGCCAATGCAATCTAATCTCAAAATAATGCACTTACAGTTACAGTTGACAAGCTCATGATGGACCTTACGGAATGCAAAAATTACTGCCAAAGGAGCACTACTTCCCACAGCAGCCATTACAGAAGTCAGGAAGCTCTTCCACACATGACAAATAATGAGACAGCACTGCCAAGCTCCTCTCTGCTGCACTGTTGTCACGCTTAATGCAAACCAGCAAGCACTGCTAAAACTCTGTGTTATGCAAAGACAGAGAGAGAGGACTGGACCTGTGTTTGATGGCAATTAGATTGGTAAAGCATACTGCAAAGATCCAGGACAGGAGTGAAGTGAAGCATTACTGCCGGCAGGAAATTTAGGGATACGGGCATATCACTGTTGTATTTGAGAGGGAATAAATAGAGTATAGGAGGATTATGGCTGTCAAATTCCTTTAAAATTTGATTGCACTTCTTAATTTGCCTATTGTCTATAATAATAATGCCCATTTACAATTCAGCACAAAAAAAGTGACTGCAATAAGGGCTACTTAACTCAAATTTAGAACATATACATTTTTAGTATGTAATTATTACACACAAACACTTATCATATCTAATTTATGTAAATGTAATAAAAGTTATACATAATTATATATAATAATAACAACGAAACATAAAAGCTAAAGGAAAGAATGCTATAAATGACATGCAATTATTCGCAGCCACTTTTTTAATCAAGGGTCACAAGAGTCATTTATGCAAAAACGTTTTATGTCTTATAAAGGTAGAGCATGGGTCTTTGAAAGTGGATTTTTGCCTCCAATTATGTAAATATTACGAACACTCGAATAGTATTGAACTGTACAATGTGTTTTGGCAGTTCTAGTGTGGACGTGTGTGTCACCTGTGGGGTCTGTTTCAGTATGTAAGAGGTGCAGGACAGGCTGCTGGATCCAGAGCTGCTGCTAGATGACTGAGCAGAACCAGGTGAAGAACTCTGAGACTGGTGTCCTAGAGAGAACGAAAAATACAGGGATTTATAATAAACTCACAACCCATTACCAGGGTTTCCACTAAAAAATTTATTAAGTAAATACTGACTGCTGGGGAAGAGGACCTAGGAAGTGACCCTCACTTTCTTCTTATGTCTTTATTTATTTATTTTTTTTTTTAAGGTATACTGTATACAAGACCAATAAATGTGTCCAATATGCCAAATATGAAAAGTATGCATCTGAACAGGTCAATTTTCACTTTCCTCAGTCCTTAATAAAACTTTCAGGACATTTTATCCAGGGTAGAACTTAAATCTCAGTCCCTGTTGTTTCGACAGGCAATATATTGTACTGTTCTGGGTTAGTAAAGTGGTGTATTTGTGGAAAAGCATATAAAAAATATTTATTTTTTAAATATATTGCACAACATTGAATAAATGTTACAGACTCAAAAGGACTAGCGTTCAAGAGAGACACTGAAGTATGAGGGGTGCGTGTGTGTGTGTGTGTGTGTGTGTGTGTCCTGAGTAAAAGTGCACTGACCTGCACTATTTGAGGCTCTCAGGATGGCTCCCTGTGGGATGAGCAGGAGTTTGCCCTTGCCTGACGGGTTCTTGCTGTTCGTGGTCAGGTACAGTTTGGTGCCTGGAGGCAGGTTGGCCAAATTAGCCAAGTTATTCACTGGCAACTGCAGCGTTGCCATTACTGGGGAGAACACGGACAACACAATTGCAAATGACAAGCGTATTAGCAAAAGAAGTCAGTTATGATATGACGAATTATTATTCATCAATTTTCAGTAACCGCTTAATCTCGTCAGGATCACGGAGGACCCGGAGCCTATTCCAAGAACATTGGGCACAAGAAATAAACCCTGGATAGGACCCAAGTTCATCACAGGGGACCATGCATACAGACTCTCATTCATGTCTATTCTTAATTTACAGTAGCCAATCCACCTGCTGGCATGTAAGTACAATTAAACTGGAGAACCGAGAAAAGACCCTGACAGGCAAGTACAGAAACTCCACACAGACAATAACCTGAGCACAGATTCAAACCAGGGATCCTAGAGCTGTCAGGCGGGAATGCTATGCACGGAGTCACTGTCACACTTAACATAATGCAGCAATAACAAATATTACACTTATAACGCCAGGTACAGTGGGGAAAATAATACCATTATGGAGGTACACTGTTAAACGCTTCCCACAGTACATGTAGTAAGTAGAACAGATTTTTCCAACCACCAACATTTATTCATTTACTCAGAAAATACACCGGTTTCCACAAGATGGTAACATTAATCAAATGTAATCCTACTTCCACCTGAAATTACACACACAAAAAAACAGTATTACTTAGCGACTGCTGATACAGCTTTTTTTTAATCAACACTACACATTTTTCATTCCCTTAGTTCTCAGCTTTTTCACTTCCCATAATCGTTCCCTCTCTTGCCAAGTCATTCTCTCTGTCTCACATATCCGTCTGTTCCCAAAATACTCAATGTCTCTATATAACACACACCTTGAGTGAATAAGACAAGAGGTGTTTGTTTTTGACATCTCACTTTTTCAACACAAGGCTACAGCTGGCATTTCTATACCTCTTATAATTAAAGCTACAGAGGATTGGCTGTACTTTATTTTGGTAAATAAGCAATTCCCTGTTTGTGGTTTCAGTAACTTCCAATTTGTACTAATATTCATTAGTTATGTGATTTAAAGTGAAATTCTGAAAATGTTCTATTGTCCTTTAGTACCACATTCGTTGATGCAACACAAACATGTATGGCATGAAAGTACTTTGTTTTATGGAGAAAAAGGGTTCTGAACTCTGACCTCCACCCTTTCCACTGCCTCCTGATCCTCCTGTTGATTTGGCACTGGTGTGCACCTGCTGTACAGACACCCCACTGCCAGTACCTGCTCCGCCCCCACTGACAATTGCCTTAGCCACACCCTGCGCCACTACCTGCTTCTGTCCCATTACTTTGGACACAGCAGGGCTGGACTTAGCAACCAGGATTTGACCACTGCTGATGGCCACCTGCTTTACTGCAGACTGCAGCGCAGAGCCAACTGGAATTCCCACCATCTATAAAGAGAGGAAAGAGAGAAGAAGGATAAAAACAAGAAAGATAAAAGAGATAGACAGGAAAAGAGTAAAAGAGATTGCCAAAAGGTGAATAGAGCAGCGATGGTGGCATAATAAGTAGTAACTAAGTGATATATTCCAACAACAGTGCTCTCCTAGATTCAGATGAGCAAAAACTTATCAGGGAAAGTTAGACATTCAACAGCATGAGCCCTAAATTGTGCTGAAACTTGTGTGCAGATTGCAAACAGATTATATGATCGCCTGTCACCTTGGTGGGTGTGGCTCCACCTCCTGACCCCACCCCACTCTTCTGTGGTGACACAGCGATCATGTGACCTCCTTTCACAGTCACATACTGCTGCTGCTGCGCTGTTGCTGTGGTTCCAGCCTGCTGCTGTGACGATGTTGGAGTGGTCACTTCTCCTGGCTCCTGCTTAATGATCACCTATAATGTTTAGTATAGTTAATTTGCGTTAATATCTGAATAAACAGCTGGGAAAAAAAAAATAACCAAAAAACGAACAAGAAAAAAAACAATTCCAGATTCATACTCGTGTTTATCGAGGTGTTTCTCAGGGACATGTACTGGGGAAAATGAATGAATGAATGAATAAAACAATAAAAGAATATACTAGCTTGGCTACATCACCAGTGTAGTGTGCTAAGTGTTATCTGTATTATCTGTTTTCAATGCTGTTTGTTGCCATAATCAGAGATTTATAAACAGATTTAGTTTTTCTGGGGTTTTAAAAGTGTCATGATGATGCTAGTGGAAGTTATAATATTTTAAAACTCAAAATACAGAAACAAATTCAGCTCCTCAGTTCAGTGCTCCTTCCAAAGCCACTTTCCTAAAATATACACATGCTGCGTAGGCCAGAACACAATCTGACTGACAGGCAAAAAGAGATGCACTCCTGTCCTGATTGGTTAAAGGGTTTTTTTCTCTCTAGGCAGATATATACTGACAGCTGACAATGTAAATATTACAAAAACTAACTTGAAAATCGCTGACTCCATCTTTACCACTTGTAGCCCGGCAATGCAGTGGCATAAGTAGATTATCAGACACCCTTACCTAGTAATTCTACAAATATGCTTAACAGACTAAGGCATAAATGGAGGTTTTTACAGGTGCAGCATCATGCCAAGAGATTCTGTGTAAGCCTGTCTAAAAATTACTGCAGAGAGTCTTCTGCAGAGAGCACAGACAGAGCCACATAGTCCAATTCAAAGAACTCACACACACTCTAACGCACGCACTCTATCTCCCTCACACACAGACACACACACACAGCTGCAGAAGGCGGCTCGCTGCTCAGCCTGGCGGGAACTATTAATATCCTTGTGCGTGAAAATAGCCTGTAGTGCCAGGGGACCAAAAACACTGCAACACCCTCTGAGCCTGTCCCAGATAGAGTAAGATTCCCTGATCTATACTAACTGTCACGGCACTGAAGAGCAAAGTCAGAAGGCTGTAGTGGAAAGAAGGCACAAGGAAAAAAAAAAAATGTTAAGAGCAAGATAAGGAGGAACACAGAAGAGAGATGGAATGAGAAAAGCTAAGTAGTCAGAAAAATTTTAAATTGAAGAGGAACAAATAGAACTTGTGATGCCTCCACCACCAAGTCTAGTCCTTCTTGTCACTAATCTGTAGGACAGAACGACCCCTTAAAATACACTTCAAACGTGACGAAGGCTATTGAAGTACTGTTTGAGGCATTTGACCTTGCTGTGATCTTTATACTGTTTGGATCAATTTCAAAATCTAATCAGTTCATCTGCTAGTTACACTGATAATTCCATTTAAATCCTACAAAACATTCAACCAATATTCTTGAGATAACAGGTTAATGAGAATCTCGACCAGCCGGCCAGACAGGCAAACGGACAACGAGAAAAAATAAAAAAAGGTGTTCTCATGTAGGAACAGCTGTCGCTGCATCAGAGCATAGGTGCCAGTTAACATTCTTCTAATTAAGGTTCAGTCAGTAGAGTTGCAAAGCCATTAAGAAAAAGACTGATGTTCCCCTTTAGGTTAATAATTATAACAACAACAACAACAATAGACGACAAACTAAAAAGAAGGTGGCACAACAGCATTTATATGGAGTCTTTAGGTGAGTTGAAAAGCAAAGTAGAAAATTTTATGTTCTTAGGTTTAAAATGGGGAAGAGAGGTGTCCACAGTGTCCACAGATTTGCGGATGCCCAGCCTAGATTAAGTATTAAAAGATCTGCATGTGTGTGCAGGTGAGAATCAAAGAAGCAGTCTAGCTGTCTAGAGGCCAGACCATGAAGAAAAAAAAGAAAACAAAAGTATTTTGTGCTGTATTCAAAAACAAGCAGTGAGGCAGTGCATCACTGCATGATGTACAACACTAAGTTAGGGAAAACTGTATTCAAAGCTATTATTTTGCATGAGGTGGATGATCACCTGGCTGTGAAGGAAAACGAGAGCAAAATCAGAATTTAAGTGAAATATGAGCAAAGAAAAGTTTGTTGCAGAAGTACACTATATGGACAAAAGTACTGGGACACACCTCTTAATTATTGAATGCAGGTGTTTCAATCAGACCCATTGACACAGGTGTACAAATTCAAGCACCTAGTCATGCAGTCTCCATTTACAAACATGTGAAACAAACTGGATCATTCTGAAGAACTCAGTGACTTCAACTGTGGTACTGTGACAGGATGCCACCTTTGCTATATGACGGTTTGTGAAATTTCATCCCTGCTGGATATTCCACAGTCAACTGTAAGTGGTACTATTGGCAAGTGGAAGCATTTAGGAACAGCAGCAACTCGGCCAGAAAGAAGAAGACAACAAAGTCACAGAGCAGAGTCAAGGATTAAAATAAGGTCCATGGTATGCAAAGGTCGCCAAAGTTCTGCTGATTCCGTAGCTGAAGAGTTTTAACCTTCCACTGGCATTAATGTAAGCACAAAAACTGTGCAGCGGGAGCTTCATGGAATGAGTTTACACAACCAAGCTGCTGCATGCACGGCCTCACATCACCAATTCCAATGCCAAGCATCGGATTGAGTGGTGTAAAGCACACCGCCACTGGACTTTGGAGCAGTGGAAACATGCCCTATGGAGTGATGAATCATGCTTCTCTCTATGGGCGAGTCTGGGTTTGGCAGATTCCGGGAGAACTTTACCTGCCTGACTGCATTGTGCCAACTGTGAAGTTTGGTGGAGGAGGGATAATGGTGTGGGGCTGTTTTTCAAGGTTTGGGCTAGGCCCCTTACTTACTGTGAAGGGCAAGCTTAATGCTTCAGCATACCAAGCCATTTTGGACAACGCTATGCTTCCAACTTTGTGGACACAGTTTGGGGAAGGCCCTTTTCTATTCCAGCATGACTGTGCCCCAGTGCACAAAGAAAGGTCCATAACAACATGGCTGGATGAGTTCAGTGTGGAAGAACTTGACTGGCCCACACAGAGCCCTGACATCAACCCTTTGAGATAAACTGGAACGGAGATTGCGAGCCAGGCCTTCTCGTACAACATCAGTGCCTGACTTCATAAATGCTCTACAGAATGAATAGGCACAAATTCCCTCAAAAACACTCCAAAATCTTGTGGAAAGCATTGCAAGAAGAGTGGAAGTTGTTATAGCTGCAAAGGGGGGACCAACTCCATATTAGTTCAGTTCAGTTTATTTGTCATATGTATGCGAACACAGGGTCAGCAGTTTAGCTGGAGTTAAGGAGTCTGATGGCCTGATAATAAAAGCTGTTCTTAAGTCTGGTAGACTGTGTAGCCCTGCTTCTGTATCCGCTTCCAGAATGTAACAAAGAGAACAATTGGCGTGCTGGATGGCTGTGGTCCTTAATGATGTGGTGTGCCTTTCTCAGGCACAGCTGGAGGTAGAGGTCCTGAATGGTAGGGAGGCTCTTGCCAGTGATGGGCTGTGCTGCCTCCACTACTCTCTGTTGTGATTTTCGGCTGTAGGCAGAGGAGCTCCCATACCATACTGCAATGCAGCCCCGTCAGCAAGTTCTCTATTGTACACCTGTAGAAGTTTGACATGATATTGGCATTCATGCCAAACTTCATCTTCCTTAGGAAGTAGAGCCGCTGGCGAGCTTTCCTGACCACAGTGTTGTGTCCTGGCACAAGCTGGTCACTGCCTTCACTTCCTCTCTATATGCGGTCTCATCATTGTCCGTAACAAGACCCAGGATGGTTGTGTCATCAGCAAACTTGATGATTATTTGAGAGTTCTATTTGGCGGTACAGTCATGAGTGAACAAAGAATACAAGAGGGGACTGAGCACACAGCCCTGTGGTGTGCCAGTGTTTAGGATCAGTGAATAGGAAATATGGCTGCCGATTTTCACCACCTGGGGCCTGGCTGTCAGGAAGTTGAAGATCCATCTGCACATAGTTGTCCCCAGTCCGAGATCATCAAGCTTGGAGATGAGCTTTGAAGGGATTATGCATTCTCGCATATGTATTCCCTTTTTCTAGGTGGGTGAGAGCAGTGTGTGTTGCCAAGGCAATGGCGTCCTCCATGGCCCTGTTTGATCCATAGGCGAACTGAAGAGGGTCTAAGGTGTCGGGAAGGGAGGAGCAGATGTGGGTTTTGACCAGATGTTCGAAGCACTTCATCATTACTGATGTCAGAACATGGTGGTAGTCATTCAGACAGGTGACTGCAAAGGGACAGGAATGATGGTGGATGCCTTGAGGGAGGTGGGGACCACAGACTGTCTCAGGGAGAGTTTGAAGATATTGATGAACACCTCTGCCAGCTGGTCGGCACAGGCCCTGAGAGCACGGCCTGGAATACCATCTGGTCCTGGAGCTTTGTGGGGGTTGACCTTTTTGAAGGACTGCCTCACATCAGTCCTCTTTAGGATCAGCGTCGTTGCCTCCCTGTCCATGTGAGGGCATATGGCAGACTTGTTATTGGCCACATCAAAATGAGCATAGATGATGTTGAGCTCATCCGGGAGAGATGTGATCAGCTGGACACCTACTTTTTGTTTGTTTTGTTTTCTTTTTGTAGTCCGTGATGCAGCATAAGCCACTCCACATGCGTTTGGGGTCGAGTTGTGGTAGTGGGATTCCACCTTGTCCCTGTAGTTCCTCGTGGCATTTTTGATGGACTTCCGGGGGTCATATCTGGCTTCTTTGTAGATGTCAGGGTCGCCTGAGTTGAAGGCGGAAGACCGTCCTTTGAGCTTAGCACGCATCTCACTATTGACCCAGGGTTTCTGGTTTGGATAGGTGCGGAAAATGGCTTTTGGAACAACATCGTCGACGCACTTCCTCATATATCCTAAGTCAGAGTCCGTGAAATCGTTTAGATTGCCATCAGCTGCATCTTTAAATGTCTGCCAGTCAGTTGTCTCTAAGCAGTTCTGTAAGACCCCCTCAGTATCACGGTCCCATTTGTATATGTGCTTGGAAACTGTTTTTTCCTGTTTAAGTTTCTGCCTGTATGCAGGCAGCAGGAGTATGGAGATTAAAGTCTATGTATTCGAATGCAATGTCATTAAAGTCCCTGCTGGTGTAATGGTCAGGCGTCCCAATACATTTGTCCATATAGTGTATCAAAACCAACTCACTTACATGTGACTCATGTAAGTAGATGGCATAGACAAAATCCATGGATACACATCTACTATATCTATTACTGCTCTGTACCACATTCCCTCAGAACAAGAACGTCCCTCCTCTAGGATTTATTGCTTTTACCCATAGAAGGAGCGGGATGCGAGTTCCAGGTTTTACTGTAGGAAAAGTAAACATAAAATAACAAGGACAAAATGTCGTTTTGAAACATATTTACTGATGGGGAAAAAAGAAATGTGATTAATTATAAACCACGTGCATCCTCAGTGAAAGCATTTATGAATTGCTTTAACACATTCAGGTGTACGAGTGGCTCGAAGTGACCACTGAGCACTCAGAAATGAGGCACAAAATTAATCCTAAAGTGTTTTTATCCACAGGATTAAATGCAGGATTAAACTGGACATCATGATGGCTCTCCCCTATCACGACAGATACCAACCACGGAGGGGGAAGTCTATCACGTGCTTCCTCCAAGCCAGCCGACTACATCTTTTCCAACTGCTGCACGTGCAATGTTGGGGCAGCATAGTGCTTTCCTTTGAGTGTATCTGCCCACCTACATTTGCATGAGCTCACAGATGGCCATGATTGGCTAGCATCACTGTAATTGAGAGGGGAGAGACAGTGTGCCTCTCCTACCTCGTTGAGAGCAGAGATGATGGTGTGGCATCATCATTTGAACTCATGATCTCCAGATGATGGTTCAAATGCTTTTCTGTTGCACCACTTGGGAGCTGATATTTTCTATTTCTAAAAATCAGAAATTTATAGCAAAAATTCTCTTCAACAAGTCAATGGAAAACTGCCAAAACAAGTCAAAACAGTTTAATGATAAATACATTTATTAGAATAAAATGGGCTCTACGGATTCCTTGACCAATACTTTTGATCCTTGGAGGCAAGCACATCCACCATCATGCCCATCTTCTTACTAAAGCATTCTGCAACCCTGATTGCAAAAAATTTGGGATGCAGTGTAAAACATAAAAACAAATTGCAATGATTTGTAAATCCTTTTGACTTATATTCAATTAAATGCAACACAAAGACAAGGTATTTAATGTTATTTGACGTTCAAACAAATGACCTATATTGTTAAAATTTGTGTAAATATACATTCACTCTGAACTTCATGTCTTCAACATGCCTTCCAAAGAAAGTTGGGATATGTTTACCACTCCGTAAGTGTTTAAAAAAAACAAAACAAAAAAAAACCCACGGGATTATAGCATACCTTGAATTATTTCTCTGAATTTAACCCATCCAAGCAGTGAAAACACACAAGTGAGAAATGAGCACACATATACCCAGAGCATCACCATCCTTACAGCCTGTTACAGTGATCTGTCTCAAGTATGTGAGGAAGCATTTATTTTTATTTTCTGTCATGCATTTTAGCAGATTTTAGCAGACTCCTTGAATAAGTAGAACATTAAGCAGGCTTATTCTTGGCATATTGCAGCACACACGTCCCTCCCAATTTCACACTGTGTGCTTGCTATATGCCCCTACTGGGATTTAGTGTCACACACCTATGCATCTTCTCTTTCTGTCATTATGCGGACCTGCCAACATTGCTAACAAGAAACTTCCAGTAGACTGTGAGAAAAACCATAGAGAAATACCGGAATAGCATCTGTCGCTAGGCATGATGAACTGGCTACAACCGAAAGTAGTGAAACATTTACTTATTTTTTGTAGATTGGAGCACCAGTATACAGGCTTTGACCCCCAAAAACAGTCTTAAAAATACTTTTGCAACTCAAATAAAAGGAAAACATCAGAAAAAGTTAATTAACTTATCTGCCCAAATATTGACACTAAATATTTTTTAATAGCTATTTAATGAAAGACATTAAATGGTGACGCACAGTACTCAGCACTTTGTCAATCAACACAGCAATGCAAAATTTATTTTTTAATTCACTGTGATGCCTATTTAATAATTAGCACCTTTTATAACTAACTATCTAAGAGCTCAAGAGATCACGTTCCTTTATTGTTGTGGCAAGGGGTCAAAATTAGTAAATACTGCAGCTAAACCATAAATGTTAGCATATTTACCAGCTCAAAAATACATTTTCCCTTTTTCCCTCTCTTACCTTGACTCCAGATGAGAGGAAGCTGCTTGAGTGGACTTTGGGAGCAGGTGAGCGTGCACCCTGTGCAGCACCACTCTGTTTACCTGATGGACTTCCTGAAGTAAAAGAAAAAAAGAAAACACATATAACACTCTCAGCTTACCACATTATTTTACACATATAAACACACAACCAGAGAAATGCCCCACATTTTCAAAGAACTAAAACCCGTGGCCATCCCAGAGCCGTGGTTCTATTCTGGAGAGCCTACACACTGGTCATGTTTAAGTTCTCCTTTCTTTACAACACTTACATATTTGTGAACACATGAGGGTGTCACACATAGGCAGATGCATGCATATACATTGCGTGGCCAAAAAAACCAACACTGTTTGGATTTAAATAAGCAAACACTTAAGAGCCTTTGTTTGGATAATTATTGCAGTATTTCAGCTGGCAACAATTCTTTTAACTCTAAATGATGCAGTGAGTAGCTTCTCATTTCTTCAACATTCTTCAAAATGTTTCATAAGGGTCAAATTATTGGCCTGCATTAAGCAAAGAAAACAACAAAGGACACTGCTGAAATTACTGGAATTGGGTTAAGAACTGTTCAGTGCAAATTTCAAACTTGGGAGGATAGTGGTGAACTGTCATCTTTGTGGGAGAAATGTTGACAGGGAAAAAAAAACAAAAAACAAAAAAAACAAACAAACAAAAAAAAAAAAACAAACACTTGACTGGCCATGACTAGAGATCACTTAAACGCTCAATGAAGTCGAATCTAAAACAATCGACAGCAGACATGATGGTTATGTTTAATAGTGAAAGTAACAGCATTTCCACACACAATATGAGGAGACCTCACAAGATTGGGACTACACAGCTGTGCGGTCACAAAGAAAACAATTCTTACTGAAGCTAATGAGAAAAAAGGCTTCAGTTTGCTAGGGAGCATAAAGCTTGGCCTCTGGAGCAATGAAAAAGGTTATGTGGTCTGATGAGTCTAGATTTACCCTATTCCAGAGCGATGGGCACATCAGGGTAAGAAGGGAAGTGATGCAACCATCATGCATAGTAGGATTGCTTCAATTTGTCAGGCTCAGCAAAGTTATGTGGAGATAAAACGAAGTCAGCTTACTACCTGAATGTACTGAATGACCAGGTTATACCATCAATGGATTTTTTTTCATCTCTGATGGAACAGGCATGTTCCAGGACAACACTGTCAGGATGTCATCACGACATTGATGCCAGCAGCTGGGGGAGGGTCCGCCGTAAGCGGTGTGCGAGGAAGCGGAAGTGCGGCAAGCAGGCAGGGGTCCATGCTAGGCTAAGCGCTAATCCTAGTCGGCCGGCTCTCCTGTTTATTCTGCTGTCCAATGTCTGTTCCCTGGACAATAAACTGGACTACATCCGACTTCAGCGGACTGTCCAGCGCGAGTTTAGAGATTGCTGCGTCTTTGTTTTCACAGAGACATGGCACTGTTTTCACAGAGACACCGCCAGTCAGCTAGCCGGGCTCACTGCGTTTTGTGCCGACAGGAAAGCAGCTCTGTGCAGTAAGACTTGCGGTGGTGGCTTGTGTGTTTACATCAACACGGAATGGTGCAAGAACTCTGTGCTAGTTTCTAGTTACTGCTTATCGCTTGTGGAGTTTGTGAGTGTTAGATGCAGACCATTTTATTTACCTCGGGAATTCGGGAGCTCGGGAACCGCCGTGCTCATTGTCGGAGTGTACATTCCCCCCAGCGCTAATGCTAAAGAGGCGCTCTGTGAGCTGTTCAGAGCTATTAGCGAGCTGCAGAATGTTCACCCCGATGAACTGTTTGTCGCCAGAGATTTCAACCATGCAAATCTCAAGTCAGTGCTGCCGAAATTCCATCAGTATGTGGACTTTAAACAAGATTTGTTTGTCCCTCTCGTTGCAAACATTCCCGGTGCGTACTGCACGGAGCCCCACCCCCACCTCAGCTACTCAGACCACATCTCTGTTATGCTAATGCCAGCATACAGACTGCTCGTCAGACGCATCAAACCAGTTCTGAAGCAGGTGAGAACCTGGCCAGCAGGAGCCAAATCTGCTCTTCAAGATTGTTTTGAGCACACTGACTGGCATATGTTCAAGGAAACTGCAACCAATGGTGACAATACCAATTTGGAGGAGTACACTGCCTCCAAGACCATGATTACACACTCAAACCGGAAGCCGTGGATGACTGCAGAGGTGCGTGAGCTGCTGAGGACCCGTGACTCCGCCTTCAGAGCAGGTGACAGGGCTGCCCTAAGAACAGCGAGGACCAAACTGTCTCGGGCCTTCAGAGCAACAAAGCGCGCACACAGCCAGAGAATCCAAAGCCACTTTCAAGACAGCGGTGACACGCGGCGCATGTGGCAGGGCATCCAGGCCATCACTGACTACAGGACAATTACAGCTGCTTGTGACAGTGATGCCTCCCTACTAGATGCGCTCAACAACTTCTTTGCATGGTTTGATGCACAGAACGACGTAACAGCGAGGAAGACCACCCCTTCTCACGGTGACCAGGTGCTGCGTCTGACCACTGCTGATGTGAGGAAAACTCTTCGCGGAGTTAACCCACGGAAGGCTGCTGGACCAGACAACATCCCTGGGAGAGTGCCCAGAGAATGTGCAGACCAACTGGCAGATGTTCTCACTGACATCTTCAACATCTCCCTGAGCACTGCTGTCGTGCTCTAACCCTAAGTGCTTCAAAGCCAGCAACATTGTTCCCGTGCCAAAGAAGTCTTCAATGTCCTGCCTCAATGACTATAGTCCCATTGCACTCACACCCATCACGATGAAGTGCTTCAAGAGGCTCGTCATGAGGCACATCAAGACCCTGCTGCCTCCCTCATTGGACCCCCTGCAGTTCGCCTATCGCCCCAACCGGCCACAGACAATACCATTGCCACAACCTGGATCCTGGACTTCCTGAGAGACCTCCGTCAGTCCGGATTGGAAACAGTATCTCCAGCACCACCACACTGAGCACCGGGGCCGCCCAGGGCTGTGTGCCCAGTCCACTACTGTACACTCTGCTGACTCACGACTGTGCAGCAATGCACAGCTCAAACCACATCATCAAGTTCGCCGATGACACGACTGTGGTGGGTCTCATCAGTAAGAACGACGAGTCAGCATACAGAGAAGAGGTGCAGCATCTAACGGACTGGTGCAAAGTCAACAACCTGTTTCTGAATGTGGACAAAACCAAAGAGATGATTGTTGACTTCAGAAGAGCACGGCGCGATCACTCTCCACTCAACCTCGACGGATCCACTGTGGAGATTGTCAAGCGCACCAAATTCCTTGGTGTTCACCTGGCGGAGAACCTCTCCTGGTCCCTCAACACCAGCTCCATAGCCAAGAAAGTCCAGCAGCGGCTCTACTTCCTGTGAAGGCTGAGGAAAGCCCATCTCCCACCACCCATCCTCACCACCTTCTACAGAGGAACTACTGAAAGTATTCTGAGCAGCTGCATCACTGTCTGGTATGGAAACTGCACCGTATTGGACCGCAACATCCTACAGTGGATAGTGAGAACAGCTGAGAAGATCGGAGTCTCTCTTCCCTCCACCACTGCCATTCACCACACACGCTGCATCCGCAAAGCCACCAGAATTGTGGAAGATCCCACACACCCCTCCAACAAACTCTTCACCCTCTTGCCATCTGGCAAGAGATATCAAAGCATTTGGGCCCTCACTGTCAGACTGTGTTTCCTCCCCCAAGTCATCAGAATCCTGAACACTCAGGGACTGGACTGAAAAACACTAAAACGAGACCATTAAAAACTAGAAAAACACAGCCTGGTCTGATGAATTTTGATTTCTGCTGAGGCACACAGATGGTAGGGTCAAGATTTAGCACCAACAGTATGAATCCATGTGTCAGCAGTCCAGGTTGATGAAGAGGAATGTTTTCTTGATGCACTTTTGTCCCATTAATACCAACCAGTCATTACTTGAATGTCACAGCTTATTTGAGAATTGCTGACCATGTGCTTCCCTTTGTGGCCACAATTTACCAATCTTCTGATGGCTACTTTCAGGTTGAATATTGATATTATGTTTGAGAGCAAAGGGATGGCCAGTATTAGTATGGAGTTTTTAATAAAGTGCTCAGTGAGTGTATATCACCTAGAAATCTGACTAGATAGGAGAAATTTGGATTTGTAATTTTTCGAGCAAAAGATAGAAACAAACAAAAAATACAAGAACGAAAGGTTTGAAGACCTGGACCAAATTGTAAACAAAGGTTTCAAACCTTACATACACTACCAATCAAAAGTTTGGACACGCCTTCTAATTCAATGTTTTTCTTTATTTTTATTACTTTAAAAGAGACTGGATAATGATGGACTGTTGTTTCTCTTTACTTAGTTGAGCGGTT
>JAQQZX010000018.1:8468166-8489573 GCA_030068355.1 Notoglanidium maculatum | reverse complement strand
CCGAAGATGCTGGGATTGGCTCCAGCTTCCCCGCAACCCAGACGGATAAAGCGGTATAGATAATGGATGGATGGATAATTTCTAGGTGATTAATAAAATACAAGAAGACAATAAAACAAAATTTATTTTGATATCAGTATGGCATACTACATACAAACAGAAAACTTGTGAACATCAGTGTCTATCTGGCATCTTGGCTCTCTGATCTGTGTTCTTCTTGGAGCTAGAGTGTCTCTCTGTGACATCATCGTCGTCGTCGTTGTTGTCATCATCATCATCACTGCTGTACTCTTCAGCTCGCCCCTCTTCTTCCTGCTCTCTTGCCACAAGTTTCCGGAACACATCGAACTCTTCCTGTGTGGCACTGGCAATATCGGTGACAAAAATGTCCTCAGAGACGCAGAGAAAGTCTTTGAGGCGCGGGTTGAGCACAAGCGTCTGGCCCTTCTTGTCAGGGGTTTGGTACAGTCCACGGCGCTCCAGGAAGCTGTGACGACACCTCAGCTCCTCCAGGGAGAGTCTGAAGAGTTTCGCCTTCACCATCTCAGCCTGGCGACAGCCCATACGGAAATATACGTACTGCAATAAGATGAGCGAGAGCGAGAGCGAGAGCGAGAGAAGGGTACAATAAAATCTGCTGCATAAAAAAAGAGAGGGGTGAAATTCAGGATGAAAATTCAGGACAAAGTACTGTCTGCTCCCTACTGACTGGTTTGTTGTCTGGCTCCTTGAAAATATTTACAATCATGTTAACTCATATAGAAAGCCACGAGGAGTGAATAAGTGAGTTGATAATAATTGTGGTGGTTTGAAATCTGAAAGTTTTATTGGTTAATTAAGGAATCTGACCTGGCAGCTTAGCATGTTGAAAATGGTGGAACCAACCAAATCCCCCGGAACACATGATGCACTGGTTTTAAAGGGAAAAAAAAGTCCTGCCATGACAGTGTTGCACACAGTGCTATGGATTAATATAGAAAAAAGTCTACCTGAAACATGTACTCCAGATGTGCAGGCTCTTCCTGCACTACACGTGGCGAGTCTCGGAGGATGTCTGCCATCTGCTGAGCGGTAAACAGGCACTTCTCTCTGAGCAGCCGAGACACAGCGCTCACCCTTTTCACTGGAAACGACAGGATCTGAGGGTAGTGGCTTATCACCCTCTGCAAACTGCCTGACAAACAGAGAGCGGGGTTTATTGGCCCATTTCACAAGCTGCACAAACATCTGTCAGCCATTCTGTTTTTAATTGACAAATTTTGAACTAATTTCCAAAAAGTCATTCAAAGATGAATGAAAGACTAGAGATGTGCTTATGCAAAAAAAAACAAAAAAAAAAACAACAACAACAAAAAAACAGTGCTGCAGTGCAAGGAAGATGAGTGCGGCTTCTGGCGGACAGAAGTGTGTGTTGGGTGAGTGGGGCTGAGCCATGAGAAGTTTGGTGGTTCTCTGATGAAATGTGAACGATCCCGAAACTATTTTTCTTTTTAACAGATGCATGTTGGAACAAGGGCCGCACAGTGGTTCGTTGATTAACACCATCTCCTCATAGTTCTGGGTTTGAAACTGCCAGCTAATTGGGGCCTTTCTGTGTTGAGTTTGCATGTTCTCCTCGTGCCTGTGTGCTTCCTCCAGGTGCTCCGGTTTCCTCCCACAGTCCAAAGACATTCAGTTTAGGTCAACTGGCTACTCTAAATTGCCTACAAGTGTGAATTTGAGTGTGAATGGTTGTTCGTCTTTGTGCTAGCCCTGTGACAGATTGGTGACCCGCTCAGGGTGTACCCCGCCTCTCACCCTGGGATTGACTCCAGCTGCCCAGCGACCCTGATGGCTCAGTGGTATAAATAATGGATGTCAGAAAAAATACTCAGAACTGGAATGAACATTATAACCCTTAATGAAGGTTCTATTCCTGACTTTTACAAATGTCCAAATCTATGCACATTTATTAGAATAAAGGTATACTGAAAGGTAATATTGAAGTGTTTCTAGACCCAAGTCTAAAGTCATGAAAGAAAAGGCTCCTGAAAAACTCTTTCCAGCCCAGAAACGAGCTCTGCTCCCATCAGAAAAGAACTGCACACTACACGAAAACCTCAATCACCGACTTGCTCACACGACAGGACTGTAATCATGTGATCAGTTGTTTGTGGATGTATCGGTGTGCACACTTCATGATCTTCCACCTGGAAAGATCCCTGCTGAAGCATGCTTGATCCCCAAATCCCACTTTCCCACAATAATAAATGTAAGAGAGGTCTATTATAACTGTGTGCACACTTGATTTTGTGGGGTTTTTGGCCATTTTGTGTTTTTTTTGCTGACGATTTCATTGCATGAATTCATATTGCATCATAGGTACCAATGAGCTGTAAAAAAAAAAAAATCTTGAACCACTCATTTAAGCTGATAAAGATTTATTACAGATTATTGTTATAATAATAATAATAATAAAATATACTAGTGGCAAACATTAATCAGTTTTAATTGATTTAAATAGCCACAAAAGAATGGACATTTAGCATGAAGTAAAAGCTGTTCACCTTCAAGCAGGCCAAGCTTCCTTAGATTCATAACCCGCTGCTGTAACTGAGCTTCTTTAAGAGAATAAAGCTCAGGACATTTCTCCAGGATCTTCAGCACGCTGTCTGGGTTTAAGCCGAGGCTGAAGAGCACGGTCAACACTGGCATGTCATGTTTGCAGCGGTTTTTATGTGCTGCTTCATACACCATCTGGACCTGGCTCTCTGAGAAACCCATTTCAGCCAAAGACCGTTTGGTTAGCTCTCTCCTGCCGTGCGAGACGGTCTGAGCTGGGGTGGACCGGGGCGGATCCAGCGGTGATGAACAGAGGGGTCGATGAAGGAGAAATAATGGCGCCCTGGGTAATTCTTTCACAGGGACACATTTTGGTAAGCAGGTTTTCCACGTGCATCGTAGAATCTGGTTCAAAATACAAAAAAAAAAGATAGAGTGTTCTTGGATGAATGGAGATAATCACAGTTATTTATCATAATTACACAGCCAATTTCGGAAGAAATGATGAACGCACTTTTTGTTTTGAAATAAACAGACAGCCTTTTATATTAGCCCAAATTTTCTGGAGCTGGTGTGACCCAGTGTTATTCTCCTTAAGCGTTGAAGCATGTCTTGAATTGTTTTATTCCTCTTATACCACAGCAATTTGCCAACAACTACTTTATACTTATTCATCATTTTATTCATCCTACCTTTATCTGTTTACAGTTATATTTAATATTATGGAACATCTCTAATGATGTAATACTTATTACGGTATTACACCCGGAAGTTCATGAGTTAGTAAACAAAAGCAACTTTTTCAAACCCTTTTAAACACTGGCCTGAGACTCCTTCAATTATAGTCTTAAGCAAACATCTCCTCAAAGGAAGTTTCACCATATCAATGATTATGCATTTTTATTTGTGAAATTACAGCCTTTAATCATTAGAGATTAAGTGAATTCGGTGTTATAGAAATTAGAACGAGAGCATTAACATAAACCCGTGAATTAATTTACAGATGAAGCTACTGTCAGAGCTGCTGTAATAGAAAATGAATCCACACCTTCTGGCCAATCAGATTCAACTATTCAAAAGCGCTGTTTTAAGTGAAATGAATAAAAGGATCGCTTGAATTCCAGTTAAATGTGACCCTTAGCTAGTGCTGAAAGCGTTCACTACACAGAGCCAGGCTCTCAGGACTCCTTACTGCTGCAGAAGTGCACTACAGTCAGAGCCCCTGCAGAGACCTGTTCACCTGCTAGTAACTAGCCAAACTAGCTGCAATTCACCTAGAGGGCGCTCGCGAGATAATCCTCAGTGAATGGGAGTGAATGGAGCGAAACAGCGAAAATAATTATTTACACCTGCTTCTAAACAAAAAGCCCAAATTTTATTTTAGTTTTTGCAAATAGTGTATCGATTATATATCAAAATTGAAAATAATGATAATAAAAAAAACTAATGTCCTTTCGTTTTTCTTGCAGGAAAGGCGAAAGGATGTTATCTATATTCTGCTGATACATTTTGCCCGTTAGCGGTTCAGGTTAAGCGATACTATATTTGCAAATACTAAATTTTTCTTTCTAGAAGCAGGTATAAATAATTATTTTTAGCCGTTTTGCTCCACTCATTCCTATTGATGAGGACTATCTCGCGAGCGTCCCATACACAACCGGAAGTTCTGAGAGTGAAAGTTTCCCCCATTCAGAAATTCTGTCTGTAAAATAATGGCTTCTACACACCATCTTGTGCACTATGTATTAAAATTGTTCCCATTTAGGATCCGGCCGCTGCCTCGTCGCGAACTCCAGTTACAGCTCCAGGCGAACTTCACAAGGTTTCAAACCCTACTTCCCTTTTATCAGTCCCTGCAAAACTAAATCTCAACTCATCTTCAACAGCTCCAGAAATAAAGTTAATTTTAAATTCTCTGCGATTTCTCACTCACCCCTAAAACAGTGTGCATTTGGATACTCATCGGTCCGGCGTCAAAATATGTCCCCAGAACACAGTTCCGGGTTTATAATTCGTTCCGGGGGGGAAAAAGGACAAGAAATATGTTTTGATTTATTTTTATTTAAATCCAGAAAAGTTGTTTCTGAACAACGTAAATTAGTTTTAATGATAAAAGTAACAAAAAGTGAAGATAAAAAAGCTTAATAAAATACATTTTAATAAGTGTTTATATAATATTTAAAATTTAAATAATTTAGTTTTAAAATCAACTTAAAAGGTGGTGTTTACACAACTGCCTCCTTTAAACCACTCAGTTCAATGCTCAATGCATGCAACCGCAGATCTACATATTTTATAACAGGCACAGCTCTGCTTATACAGTATTCCATACGTTACAAAACTTTTCCTTCATTTTTCAAAAACAATAATGCCGTCCTTCAACATGAAAACAACGTGCTGAAACCAAGAGTGCGACAATTCATACATTCAATGCTTCTTTAATCTGTGATTTTCATTACCAGTGCCAAAAACAGCCACGATTTTTTGCGACATGGATTGGTCCTCTCTCTGCCTTCTACTACGGTCATCTCAAACACAATTTATTGTTGAATAAAGATGGATATAGGGTGAATTAGAATAATGCGAGACATAATATAGTACATTTTAGGCTAGTTCACCCTACGAAACTTAAATTAATACATTAGAAAGTGTCCCACATTATGGCAATTCACCCTATTCGGAAGATTAGTATTCACGTAGGACATCATGGATCGTGACTGACAGTTAATTCAGTTAGCCAAAGTCTTCAAGCACAACCTCCAACACACCAGGAAAGATTAGCAGCACTGTTTTGTTTTTTGTTTTTTTTTTAAACCTTTTCCCATGGCAGGTCTCGGTTCAGAAGCAGCCATAAAGCACCGTCGGTCTTCAGTTATCAGTTAGATACTTGAGGAGTTCGAACTCTAGTGCTGCCATAGTTCTCCTTTGCTCTTCATCCTCATCTTCCTCCATTTCATCGTCTTCATCCTGCAGAGGGATCTCGTCAGTAGCACCATGAGTTCTGGCCTCCTGCTGCACATCTGGACTGTACAGATTTTGCTCGGAAGAGTCTACCACGCAAAAGAAAAAGAAGAATCGAATCCATTATGAACAGAAAACAAGCCTCAAAATCCACCACCATTTAAGTATACTGTAAACTGCAAACATTGAAAAGGTTCTGGATCTGTAAAACAGCCGTCTCCTGAGCAGGAGGCACTCACGGTCTACGTTTAATCAAGCTAAGAACAAATTCTCATTGAAAGGAGAGCTTTGGGATGCTTCTCATTTCTTTAATTACACGTTTCCCCCTTAGCTCTTTCCTCCAAGGACAAGACGAAAGGATGCAAGAACAGAAAACACTGACAGATGGAATCGACCGTACACAACAAGGTGTAACTGCAGTCTAACCATCAATTAAAACACTGCACATGTACATGCTTAAATGATGCTTTAAACTATAAAAGATTCTCATCACCTGACGTCTCGTAAGTCGGAACACACGGTTTTAAAATTTCCCCATTTTTAAAAAGCATTTTAAAATCAACAGCTGTATATAAAATACAACAAGAAAAAGGAAAATAAAATCCCACCTCCTCACCCATATCTTCCACAGAATAAATAAAGAACACATATGGAATGTATTAAAAGGTCTACGAAGTAGGTTTTGGGGGGATCCATTAGCACAAATGGCATATAATATTTACAAGTATGCTTTCATTAGTGTATAATTACCTGCAAGTATGAATCATTGTGTTTTTGCAAGCTTAGAACGAGTCCTTTATATCTACATAGGGTGCGGGTCCACCTTCGCCAAGCCGCCATGTTGCGCTGCTGCAGCAGCATAGAACTGACAAAACCTCTACAGAGTGCCTTCCACGCGTTGTGTTTTCACAAGTGGCTAGGCATGCAACCATTCACCCAATTTGTGATTCGAGCCACAATATTGTGTTCATGATTCGACCAAAGACCACAAAGAAGAAAGGAAGACGAGGAAGAAGGATCAGGTGTTTGCTGGTGCTGGATAACAAGTCTGAGAACCTAAATTCTGAAAAAGGAGGATCATACTTATTTGGCAAGAAAATGATAAAAACCCAGCTCATTAAGCCAGTATTGAAAACAGTCAGATGGTGTAGATTTCTCCCCTTTTAAATTAGCCAAGGTAGCATTAGGAAGCTACATTAGTGAAGCCTGAACGCACTCCTTATTACTGATTCACTATAAAAAAACAAAATGCCAATAACAAAATAAGGCATGAATTAAAACAGTGTAACCTAGGTTCAGATCTCATCTGTACAGCTTCTGTATGCCAGTCTGAGTTTATACTTTTAACAAGCGCTCACAAAATGGCAGCCGTACATCTCCTGTGTTCACTTGGCAAATCTACTGTGTGCACCTGAAAAAAGAAATTAATATGATGCATTTGCTTAGTGCAATACCAGTGTAAACAGTGGGGGCAATATAGTGTGACGTGATGCAATGTTTGCAACAGACTAAATCTAGAGCTGTGTGAAATAGCACACTCGTGTACAATTCTACACAGATTAAGTATCATCAAATGGATTTCCCTTTTTTCCCTGTTAAAGTTAGTGCTTGATTAAAAAGCAAGCCACGACAACATCAATTTTGGGGAGGGGGTTTTGGGGGGTTAATGTTTCCCACCACCAAGTTTAGTTCTCGTTACTAGTCTGTATGTCAGAACTACCCTTAAAATATACTGTAAACAAGAAGGAAGCTATTGAAAGTCTACTTCAGGCACATTGCAGTGACCTTGACCCGGTTTGATCACATCCAAAATCTACATCAGTTCATCTGCTGGTTAGTGATAATTCCACATAAATCCTAAAGTCATGCTGAAAAGTCTGCCAGATCTTCTAATCTTCTAGTTTAGTGAACACTTTTAAATGTAAGGGCATAATTGTGGTCATGAGCTGCATCGCAATTTGACAATCACAATGCCGGCGGAAAGCAAAGGGAAACGATACGAGAGCTCATTGTTATGTTGAGCATCTGATGGCTGGAGCACAGGGACGAACATGGCATCCGCTCACTGAACATTTTACTAGTGGACATGGCAACCTGTTGGACAGGCATGTTTTATCTGTGATGTGGTAGTGAATGTTGTTTTTGGATGTCCTCCAGATGTGCATAAGGTACACAGGACTGAGTTGCTCATGTTGCTGCAGTGTCTGCAAGCGCGTGTGTGTGTGCGTGCGTGCTTACCATGATTGCAGGCGAACACTTCACTCCAGCTGTACTCTGCCAGGTTAATGGGCTGCCGGATCCACGGCTCCTGCAGGAGCTCCTCCAGTGTCATTCTCCCAGTTGGATCTCGGTACAGCAACCCAGCCAGCAGACTGCATAGATCTAGAACCACACACACACACACAAAATACATCAATATTAACTCCCTCAGTCTCGACCTGTAGTAGAGTCAGCGCTTACTAAATTAACCAGGGATTTACTGCTGAATCAAACCGTAATGATGTTCTGCAGCACTCAAAACCTAGCAATAATAATTTAATAAAAAGGCTTGATGACATCAGTTTAGGCACACAAGCTGGATGATTTAGCAGTTTGTTAGTGTTACAGGTGATTCTTCAGAGCCTGGAGTGCAGCATGGCGTCACACAAGGTTCTTGTTTAGGCTCCTTATACGTGGGTGCTCCACCCATGTATGCTTATCAGTTTACAAGTATATTCTGTACAACTGATTATTGTTTTTAAATTTGGCTCCAAGAGATCAGGGCCTCTTGTTTCCAGTTTGACTGTGAAACGAACAGAGTTTAGTGTCCGTGAGGGAGAGGAGAGAGACAGGTCAGGGTGGAGCAGTGCAGCACAAGAGGAACTAAAGCTCACTCGCTCAGGAACCTTTTTTGTTACACTGTTTGTAGCTGTGCATGTAGACCTATCCTGTGTTAGTGTTGCGGTTAAGTGTCCTATGGTGACAGAGGTAAGGTGTTTATTTTGTTAACACCATGTCAGTATCAAGTGCTACATTCACAGTAAGAGTAAGGTTACAAATAACTATCTTTTTAAAAAAAATAAATAAATAAAAAAAAAAGTGTAAATAAATTTACATGGGTGGATAAACAGAACACGTACACAAAACTAGACAAATAATTGAACATGGTTGAATAGTAGGCATGTAACGATAGATTGTGCACTGATAAATCGCGATAATTTATGACCATTCAAATCAATGGAAATACATTTTTTTCCTAGTTATGATTGGTGTTATTCAGACAGAAATTACACAATAACGCACAACAGTGTGAATACACAGACATCGTAGTAGGTGGAAGTAACCGCTCTAATGCAACGAAAACCCCCAAAACAGATCTAAAATGGGAAACCGCTGTGGTGTGATTCACTTTTACAAAATTCCAGCGTGAAATCAGAGCTCTTAACAGACTGCCCCAATTTAAATGAAGAAGCAAATGGAGGTAGTTTTATAGTTAAGCTTTATTAATTTAAGAAAAAGCTTATTAACTTTAATTTTTAATGATAAGGATATAAAAAGATTTTACTCAATAGGCTACAATGCCAGAAGGAAGCCTCTTCTAAAGATGATGCACAAGAAAGCCCGCAAACAGTTTGCTGAAGACAAGCAGACTAAGGACATGGATTACTGGAAACATGTCCTGTGGTCTGATGAGAACAAGATAAACATATTTGGTTCAGATGGTGTCAGGCGTGTGGCGGGAACCAGGTGAGGAGTACAAAGACAGGTGTGTCTTACCTCCGGTCAAGCATGGTGGTGGGAGTGTCATGGTTTGGGGCTGCATGAGTGCTGCCGGCACTGGGGAGCTACAGTTCACTGAAGGAACCATGAATGCCAACATGTACTGTGTCATACTGAGGCAGAGCATTCACCCCTCCCTTCGGGAACTAGGCCGCAGGGCAGTATTCCAACATGATAACGACCCCAAACACACCTCCAAGACGACCACTGCCTTGCTAAATAAGCTGAGGGTAAAGGTTCTCGAATGCCCACGCATGTCTCCAGACCTAAACCCTATTGAGCATCTGTGGGGCATCCTCAAACGGAAGGTGAAGGAGCGCAGGGTCTCGAACACCCACCAGCTCCGTGATGTCGTCATGGAGGAGTGGAAGAGGATTCCAGTGGCAACCTGTGAAGCTCTAGTGAACTCCATGCCCAAGAGATTTAAGGCAGTGCTGGAAAATAATGGTGGCCACACAATATTGACACTTTGGGAACAATTAGGACATTTTCACTTGGGGGTGTACTCACTTTTGTTGCCAGTGGTTTAGAAATTAATGGCGGTATGTTTAGTTATTTTGAGGGGACAGCAAATTTACACCATTATACTAGCTGTACACTGACCACTTTACATTGTATCAAAGCATCATATCTTATATATACACACTGTATGTATACATGTATATAAAAGCACCTACATACCTATGCCCCACCCTAAAAGTACAGCTTGAGCCCAGTGCAGGATAGTGAGAAGAGCTTCTCAACTTCAGCTGTACTTTTACTTCATTTTCCAAACTTAATCAGTAATAACCTTTGTGTTCGGACTTTTACTCTGCACAGGTAGGACAGAGCAGAAAATGCTCAGGCGAGTCATTTGCCTCGGAGTGTTACTAAAACGCTGACTTTACAAACGATGCTAAGCAACACGGTGCTACATTGAGCTAGCATGCCAAGACATTGATTTATTTCTGAGATTTCACTTCCATTTTCGCTATTAAACACCATTATATTTGACCACATTTTTGTTAAAAATAATCTTTATAATATCAGACATGAATATTAAGTGTCCTTGTGGTAGTCAGAGGCTAACAGGGCATTACAACATCAACAAAGACAACATACAACAATGACAATGTGCCTGTGTGATCTGTTTTTTTTTTTAAAGTTCAATAAATGCATGTTTTCAAAGACAGGGAGTAATTGTGTGAAATAAACGCGAGCTCAATATTGACCAAAATATTCATGATTATGATTTTTGCCATCATCCACCAGCCATGGTCCGTAGGAATAAACAGGGTTTTAGTTCGACTATTGGACATATTCATTGTGTAGGAGCCGCATCATGTCCAAGGTCAAGAAAATTTTAACCTCACATACAGCGCACTGGTGGTGGCATCTACATCTTCGACCGATGTTCACATACACGCATACACAATCAGCGTACCTGTAGAGATGTCGTATGGGATGTTGAGTTTGGCTTGGATGGTTTCTTCCACACTACAAAAAGGATTTTCGCTGAACAGCAGGGTGTATAGAAGTACGCCCAGAGACCACATCTCCAGTTCCGGTCCTTTATACCTATACAAATATAATCAGTTCAGTAAAAAGCATCTACCAAAATATAACTGAACTTAAGAAATCATTGCCGGTGATTCTGAAAGTAAGCTCTTTCGACTGGCCCAGAAAAGGTCCGATTTGTGTCAGTACTCAGTAGCATGCTTTACATCACTGAAAATGTGTTAACTCAACCACAACTTGTCTGAGGTTTCAGAGATACAAGTACACTTACAGTACAGTAAGAGCTAACAGAAGAATTTGAATGAATTTTTTTTTTATTCAAATTATATGTCATAGGTCACTTTAAATAACACAATGTGATGTCTGAAAAATTTAAATACTTAAAAAAAAAAGTATTTGGTCAAAAGCAGGATATTACCATGTGATCATGTTTAGTGTGTGGGGAGGAACAGATGTTAACGCTGTGTACATACGGGTTTCCTTGCAGCACCTCAGGTGAGCAGTACTCCAGTGTGCCGCAGAACGCGTGGAAGAGCTCGCCTGGCTCCAGCAGGGTCGCAGAGCCGAAATCAATCAGTCGGACATGAAACTCTTTGTCGATGATGACGTTCTCGTCTTTAATGTCCCTGTGCAATATGCCTTTCCCACGAAGGTAAGTCACTGCTGATACCAACTGTAAAACACACACTTTCCGATTATTATTGGTATTTAAGACGAACCAGGATTTATTAAAATTAAATTAAACAGCAACTACAATGTACTCTGAACAGGTCCCACACATTGACCAGCTTGAACACACACCTGCCTGAAGATGTAGCTGGCTAGTGGTTCATCCAGCCTGGGTTGCAGGTCAATAAACTCAAACAAGTCGAGGCCATCGCCATGTTTCTCCATCACCATCTGGAAGTAGTTTTCATTCTCAAACACCTCCAGCACCTTTACAAAAACAAAACAGTGTCTCCCATATTTAAAGCCATATTTAATCTGAGCATGTGTGTTTTAACCACTTTAGCACACATTTGTGTGTTCCTACAATGCTTACATAGTGCAGACACTCCCCTCGGTCATTTTTAGTTTAGACCACTTATCCAGTGCCAAACAATCACTACAGACATTTGCCTGGAAATCTTATACCATCCAAAATGTACTTAAAACTTTGATCTTCAAAAAAATCATTTTGGCGTGTTTATCTGAAAAACTTGTGTACCTTGACAATGTTGGGGTGGCTCAATCGGACAAGTACGGCCACTTCCTGAGTGACCAGACCCAGCTCAGGGTCTTCCACCCAACACTCCTCAACCACCCTGCACTTTCTGATGAACTTCACTACAACCTGTGAGAACCAGAGAAAACAAGGTTGAGATAAAAGAAAAGAAAAAGGTACAAAGAACATGGCCAGAACATGGATGATAAAACACAGATTAGAGTACTCGAGCGCCTCTGCCATTCAGGTCTGAAGAGGACTCCACTTTCTAACCTCCTGTTCATTACTTCGTCTTGAGGCAAGCCAGACAATACCAAAGGCTCCCTTCCGCAAGGGTCGCAGAGGATGGTAGTCTTCCTCAAATTGTCCCTCACATGCTCCAGACTGCTCCAGGTCCAAGGAGGAACACAGACCCTTACCATGGTATGCTTCACTGATCACCTGAATAAAAAAGGCAAATAGGACCGCAGCAGTTAAGCACCATTTAAATTGTAAGTAAACAGCTGAACCACTGCTTTTAACAATATCTTTTGGCCTTACCTCTCGTAGGCTGGAGGCTGAGCCATCCTCAATAGAAGACTCTGCTGTGGAGGTTTGAGTGCTCTGTAGTGTCTCCTGCTGGTGCAGGAAAAGATGATGCCCACTTAGCCACACACAGAACAAAGTAGCTCCACTAGAGAGAGCAGCTCTGCACACATCACACTGCACCTCTGTATGACAAAAATACAAGAATACAGGCAGAGATCAGAGTCACAGCCACATAGCCACTACTGTCAATTTGGTTGGAATATGAATAAAGAAATGCCTTGAGCTAATTAGTAGATTCCTGGTGACAGTACAAAACATGAAGGAAATGTTGTGATGCAATAATAAAAAGTATAGAACTGTACCAATAGGTGTTCTATCTCGGTGGTAGCAGTTGGCTCGAAACCTGCCCTCCTGCATCAGGGCGAGTGGGGGGAGTGGTGTTGCAGGGGTGGACAGTGGCCTCTTTGGGGTGGAGGTTGCTGGTCGGTCACTTGAAAACAGAGCACACAGTTCTGAATTTTTCAATTCAGTGTGCCACTGCTCTAGATTCCCCTCTAAAGGTGATAACTCTTTCAGTGAGGGACTGACACATACACCCAGATATTCCTGTTCAGGAAGTTTGAGTTTTGGGAAGTCAGAATGCTCGGTTTCAGGCTCAGACTCCACAATGCAAGGCGATGGTGTGCGCAGGAGCTCAGCCGTGTCACAATCGCTCAGCTCCAGCTCTCCAATGGCAAGTGCTATTGCATCACCATTAGCATCTAGGTCTAAGAAGCAGCTGCTCGAATCCATTTCTACTTCCTGCTGTGTGTCGTCTGGTTTCTCAGGGCCTGCCCACTTTTCACAGAATCCGGAGGATGAGCGACTGTCAAGGGAGATCACCTCAAAACTGGAGTTCTGGAATCGGGTTGAGTGATCCAGGGACTCAAGCAAAGCAAAGGTGTGCAGTAGAGCTGTGGTGGAATCGGCTGGAACAGACTCCTCACACTGGGCTATTACTGCAGCTGCCTCCTTGCATAGCTCTGTAGTGTCCTCCAAACTGTACGGGGGGGGGGTTGAGACCATATAACAAAAATCATTAATGAAGTAGACAAACACGGTAAATTGGTCAGTTCAAAAAATGTAGCACATTAAGGAATGAAAATGCTACTTGGTCAATAAAACAATTTCAATAGTAAGAAACTTGATTAAAAATATTAGGATGTTCTGGCTGCCAGAAATAGATTCGAGCACATGGCTCTTCTAGCAAACAATAGCAGCTTCAACAGGGAGGTGGATGGGCGGTTTGGATGCTATGGCTGCAGAAGTGATCTACTGCCTGAACTTGCTGTTGAGTAAGAGGTTAGCTCACCTGTTTGCAGACACGGGGGAGATTACAGGAACAGTAATGGCAGAAGGGGCCTGAGGCTCTTGCTTGGTCCTGAATGCAGTGAAGCCTCGCCACCCTTTTGCAGCACCTCCTTTCCTCTTCAGGGCTGGGATCAACATGCTGTCTTTGGCCAGCACAGTCTTGGGACCTTACCAAAAATATAATCTTTTTGTACTGCATACATTTCAAATAAACATTGTATACAATAAACCTGGGCATAACATCAAGATAAATGAATTTGTTTCTCCATTCCTCATTACTAGGGTTTGAGAGAATCACTTGCATCCTGCTACAACAGTGCATGCTTCATGGGAAAGCTGGGCTCCATTATACATGGCTGATGGCAGCTCCATGCCCATCATTGGCATGTACGAACATATGCAGGCTAAGCACCCCTTCATTGAGCTCTCTGCCAACTGCATTGGAACAATCCCAACATCCATCAACCCCTTTGTGAAAGTGCGTTGGTTCCTCACGGCACTGTGGCATGCTCTAGCCACAATAAGCAATATTCCCTGCACCCTGGCATTTAACAGGCCTGAAAACAAATGCTAGTTTTACATGCATGTGCAGTTCTATGGAAATCAGATGACCACCAGGGTTCCCTGGAACCAGCACCAATCCTATGGAAACTCTGTTTGCTTGGGGTTTGATGCAAATTGTTACATTTTTGTAATGATCATTATCGACCATCATTACACCCCTAGCATCTAGCATTGAAGGTCATCTGCAGCTTAAGGGGCACTTCACAAATAATAATAATAAGCATGTATAGCATCAGCAGTCTCATTTAGTGTAAGGTAAGATGAGCTCAAGATAATGAGCACTGTGGAATAAAAAGAGTTCAGGCTATAAATTACATACACCAAAGCAGATCTACTGCACTCAAAAGTATATACACTACATGCGACACTTCCAGTAAATATGGAACAACTCAATTTCATCTCCATGGTAATGAAATTTGACTGTACACAGAAAGAAGAGCACTCACTACACGTGTCTTGACGAGTCTCCTTTGCGGGGGTAGCGCAAGCAGGTGGGCTTAAAGCACTGGCTCCACCTCTGTTAGAGCATTGGCAGGAGTCTAGATGGATGAGAGAACGGAAACAAGAGAAAGTAAGGGAACAACTAAAAGTAGAATGTTACTTTTTACCCAATATTTACTAATGTTGCCTTTTGATTTTCATACAGTCCCCTCCGAAAGTATTGGAACAGCAAGGCCAATTAATTTGTCCTTACTGTGCATTGAAGACATTTGTTCAACCAAATATTAAGATTTTTTTTTTTTTTTTAACTTTAATTCAGTTAAACATTGTTCCAATACTTTAGCCTACTTGAAGACCTGGGTGGTGTGATATAAAACATGGAGCATAACACATTTTGTAACATATCTAGACGCAAATACAAAAAAAAAAAAAAAAAAAAAAAAAAAAAAAAAAAAAAAAAAAAAAAAAAAAAAAAAAAAAAAAGCAGCAAAGATTTTTATAAAAAATTATTATAGCTGTAACTTGGACCTCTCTTCTTATATTCATCTTTTGAGCTCACACAATGTCTTCAGTGCAAAGCAAAAACCAAATTAAATGACCTTACTGTTCCAATAGTTTTGGAGGGAACATTAATTCTATAGTAGGTTATGATGCAATAAAGCAAAATAAATAGGTGACTGCCTGATGGACTAAGCCTGTGGTGTATGAAGTCCATCACATCCCAATTTCTCCACTCAACTTCAGTTTCTATCAAAACTGGAACAACTTGAGTCAGTCTGTTGAAAATCATGAGTTTACATTTTTCCATTCTGGAAATCAGGTGTCATTACATGATCATTGTGGGCCTGGCTTCTCAATCTGTTGTGGCCCCTGACCCCATATTTAAGTACCCAAATTTCTTGTGACCCCCACCTCATTTTTCAGTTGGCCTAGACTTATAGACTTACTACTTTGCAGTGTTACAGTGAAATAGTTCAAGTTCAAAAGAACTTAAGATAATGCTTTTTAAAAAATAAAATAGATGTTTAACAATTAAATGTCTGTCATTCCAAAATGCTGATCATCTTCTGAAGTTATTCGTTTGTTGACTTGGATTTGTGCTTTGGGTCATTATCATGCATGCTTCATTTTCAGCAGGCCTGCAGATTTTGTGCCAAAATTGATTGGTATTTGGAGCCAGCATGATTCCCTCCATCTCGACTAGTCAGCCCCAGTCCCAGCTGAAGAGAAGCATCCCCATAGCATCAGGCTGCCAGAACTTGCTTTGTGCACGCACACACACCAGTCTGACATTGATTAACATTGCTGCACATTAGATGTGGTACTGCTGTGAAATGCTTAAGATCTGATTCAACTTAAATAATTAGTGAATATGTTTTGGAATGTTTAAAAAAAAAAAAAATCTGTCTCAAGTATTCATTTATTCATTCAGTAAACAATTTATCCTGGTCAGTCACTCTTGGTGTGTGGCAGAAACGCACCCTGGATGGGACAGCAGTCGATCACATGCACCGTCTAAGAGTACATCAACTTTTTAAACTACAGAAAGTGAAACCTCTACCAACATCTTCTGTGATAAACCTGGTGTGATCTACCAGGTCACAACAGATATCTCAGAGACAGCGCATGTACCGGTGTGGCTACTAGAAGAATTGAATGCTGAGCCATCTTCTTGAGAAGACACCAGACTGGGGCTTCTGTCAAAAGCACACATCATCTCGTAAAAGGCTGGTATCAAGAAGGTGATCTTCTACATGCACGAAGATACAAATGCACAACACAGATGGCTTTTAGGACATGATCCATCTAGTTAAAGATATTTCACACTTAAAGGGGTTGGCTCACCCTTCCCAGAGTCCAATGCATTATTTCTGTTTTGCAAGCATGTAACTGGATTGTCACCAGATTGTTTTGGGATTTCGTAAGCCTCAGAAATGGCAACTCCCTTGGTGCTGAGGATTCTAGGAAGGGCGAGCCAGCGCCTTTAAGAAGTGCTCTTAATTAAGCACTACTCCATTAAGTTAACAAAATGTGCAAGTTTGCATTTTATTAAATTTAATTCTTCACCTTTGTTTTTCTTTAAAAAGAGACAGAAATATTGGAACAGTACCTTGCCTAGAAGCTCAGTCATGCGATATCCCATCAGCAGGGTACTGTAGATGCTGTGGACACTGTTAATGGTGCCATTGGGGTGGAGCGTCAGAAGGCTGCTGGAGGGAACAAAAGTCCACAGTGATCCAGAATAAACCACATCTGGGAGGGGTGAGCCCATGCCCTCACCAGCACCACCTTTAACAACTGGAGAGGAACAGAACTGAAGGTTGGAATCTAGCCACTTGCAGTAGGAATACAGAACCCTTCATTTCAACCACATCTGGGGCATTAAGTTAGAGGCGTTTACTGAAAACAGCCATTTGCCATAGCAGGGTTTCTCATCTGCAGTTTGGCCACCACTCATTAAGGGCTTGATAGTTTTCAGTATGAGGTGATTTGATGTTAACGTTATTTGATGTTTACATGGTGTGATATGGTGCTTTACATTGAGGAAACCATAGGCTGTGACTCTGTGGCTGCAGTTAGAAAACACTGCAAGACACTGAAAAGAAATCAAAGCGTTCCATGTAATTTGGTCCACCATCAGGCTGAACCTGTCAAAGTAATGAATTAAAGCATAAATACAGACCTGCTCCTGCATCACGGAGCACTGAACGTGAATTTTCACTGGGTTCAGCACACGGGGATTTGCCTAACTGGCTCAAAGGCCTCCCACAGGCTACAGCTGCACGCAGGCGGACACACACGCGCAGCTTTGTGCTGCTCCTGCCCTGCACACACACCCTCTGCACACGCATCATCTACGGGAGGACACACATTAGGTCATTTAATTTAATCTCTGCACACTGCAAAAACAAGCACTTGGGACATTCACATTCCTGCTCCATTGTTGAAATTATTGTAAAAGTGGAAATTTGCATCTCCAGAATTATCTCAATCTAATAACTTTTAAAGAGTGTAGGGTTCATTTACTGTTACATATAATGGCTGTTATTTGAAGCAGTCATTAGAATGGGCTAAATGAATATCACTATACATTAAGCTGTGCAATGAAATACTACGAAGGATAATACTCATTAGTTCCCACACACAGGAAACACAAATGCTTTTGGTCAAGCAGCTAGAAATTATAGGATGCTCCAGACCTTTGTTATGGTCTGACACTGCAGTGGAACATGAAGCGTTGGCATCAGAGATGTGACTGAAAGCCCTGTCAACTCCTCAGCATCACAGTAACCATGGAGATGAGCAAAGGTGGAGTCACAGCTGAGAATCCCACCCTAAAGCAACACAGTTTTTTGTAGCTTTTAATGTTTCAATATAAATGTTTATATAATGTTTAATATAGTCTAGCAAACATGAAATAGTGTGTATGAATACAAGACATCCGACAATTGTCATGATATGTAAAGAACTTTCTTATTGTCCACACCTACCATTTCATTACATAAAGTAATTAATACAAGGGCAGTTAAACACTAATTTAGTGGCGTCTAATCCTGAAAAGTCAGAGCACATTTCTAAAACAAAGACGAAACCTTCATGCACTTGAAATGAAGTGTGTAAGCTGTATGCTAACGCTATGTGGTGGTGTGGACCCCATAATTTGAAGAGTGAATAATCACTCCAGACAGCATGGACAACTCAACAAAGAAATCTGACCTCTTTAGAGAAGGAGAAGTGGGCCGATACCCTCTCCACTCTCTCCAGAAGCAGTACGCAGGTTGTGTGATTACGTGAGCGTGTCCACACAGAGACAGGGAACTCCGAGCCAGGTTTACTCACCGCATTTACCTGCGAGGAAGAATGGAGCATAGGTTTCCATGTTTGAAAGAAAACACTACAATGTTGAGGGATAACTGCACTTGAGAGGCAAATGAGAACAGAAATGACAAATACTTACGCATCTATATAGACAAACTAGCCAGTGAGAAAAACTGTTTAGAGTTTAATCTACGAGTCTCTATGAGCTCGGTTGTCACTATCCTGCCTTTACCTCTCACTGTAGGCAGCATTGCCACCTCAAAGTTCCACGGTCCTTGGTTCAAACCTGAGCTCATGTTACTCCCTTTGTAGATTTCCACATTCTTTTTCCATTCACGTGGGTTTCTAGTTTCCTCCCACCTCTCAAAAATGTGCCAGTCGGTAAATTGCCCTAGGTATGAATGAGTCTGCAATGTGCGTGTGTGTCTTGTGCCCTGTGATGGGCCGGTGCCCAATTCAGCATGTAGCCCTCATGCCCAGACCCTGACTAGGATAAAGCGGTTACTGAAGATGATCAACATTTCATCATTGTGATATTCAACATGGGTATTACACTTAAATGTTTTTTTTAATCCAAATCATTTGAATTTTATCCCTAGTAGTCATACCACTTTTGCTGATATGGTGATTAAGTTGCCTGCAGAGTCTAGTATTTCCTCTCCCAAATCATCCTCAGTCATTTGACAGGTCTTCAGCAGGAAGGTCAGTGTTTGTCCAATCAGCTCACTGCGTGTGTACTCCAAGAGCTTGCAGGCTTGCTTGTTGACATCCACCACCTACAACACACACATACAGTGGGAGTCAAGATCAAACCCCCCCCACTATCGTACATCTTTACCTTTAAACTATAAAACATATGGGATCAGTGTCTCCCACTGCATTCAGTACACCATTTAACATGTGCTGTACAGCAATGGCTTTAACTTTGCATGTTGTTGAAACAACAAAGAAAATTGATAGAAAATGTTCTAACAATTTATGAAAGTATGCATTAGACACAAAACCCTTCTGCGTGTTTTTGCAAGATTGCATGTTTACATACGTTTAAAAAGCAAGCCTTTAGCTTTACTGACAAACTAACATTGCATTTAAGCTGCGAGACATTAATAATCTCTGGTACATTATTATGGGCTATTACATAAGTCTAGGTTGATATACAAACAGTAAAATTCCATAGTCTGTGTTCTTGAGCACAAGAGTGCATATGTAAACATGTCTAATACAAACACTGCTGCTGGGTACAATAGCTTTATAACTGCTCTTAAAACATGCGTAACTTTTTTTTTTAAATGTGCTCGATACCTCACGACTTTACCCAATTGTGGGCGGTTCTACAACATGCACTGCTGGGTAGGGTAGATCTGCTGGGTAGGGTAGATCTACAGTTGTACAAGTTGCTTAGGTGAAGGAAACATTAAAAAAAAAAAGAAAAGAAAAAGCAAACCAAAAAAAAAAAAGAAAGAAAGAAAAGAGTCTTGTGAATCAGTTCTCTTTTGTAAGGATTGCACTCGCTCTTGTGCTTTGTGTTCAGAAATGACTAGCAGAAAGAAATTCTGCTGCTGAGGCTCTGTAAATTGCAGATGTACCTTTGTAGCAGAGAAAATGATGAGGACATTCTCAAGATCAATGTGTCGGTCTGTCAATCAGGGTCCACCACAATTTCAATCATTGAATGAGAGCGATTTTGTTAGGTTGACCCTTTGAAAGGGTCTCAGACCTACCAAGAGCCTGTGGTATAATGGGAAATGATAGTTCCAGTCCACTAACTTTATTGGACAAGCAGCATTTAAAGAGTGCCGATATTTAGTACAACACCAATTGTACATATTGCCTGATAGAAATGTTGGGAATGATCAGGATTCTGTTTAGAGTTATTCTCAGTTCGTACTCTTTGTGCAATGGTGTGTGATTAACTACCTCATTTTAAACAGGCCCTGGGATCAAATATCATCTCCGTTTTTCCTCTTCGGGGATCATTGTGGCTGATTATCCATGGCACTGCTATTAATCAATTATCCAAGGGACTGTTATCTATATAAACACCCAGCATTAATAATACATTTACCTGGAAAGCTCAGGGTGATGGTCTATATTACAATATTAAAGCAGAGGCTATATTTGCATGTAAAATTGGAGTCTACTGAATCAGCCCAGAAACTTATAGCTCCGTTCTACAGAGCAGTCCTAGACAACATGACCAGTTACGGCAGATAAACATGGCATAATCTTACAGCGCAGTTAAACAGGCCAGCTGACACTTGCCAGAATCCCCTGTACCAAGTTGCACTGGAATTTGTAATGATAGCGATACACCAAAATCAGCCCACAGCAATCTGAGGCAATTTGGCAGCATCCTAGGCCATGGATCATCAAGTATAGTGTGAAACTGAAGATATTTTGTCAAAGTAACTACATTTTAAATTCTTTTCAACCAATCAATTTAATTTTGGTTATTCCATATGTAATGTACCTGAACAAGCCTTGGCCATCTCACGCATTGATGATATTTCTCAATAGAATAAGTTTGAGATGGGTAATGAAGGGATCTCTGATAGTGAATTTATGGAGGTTAGGCTGCAAAGAGGAGTTTGCATGTTCTCCCTGTGCATGCGTGGGTTTTCTCCGGGTGCTCCGGTTTCCTCCCACAGACCAAAGACATGCATATTAGGGCAACTGGCTACTCTAAATTGCCCATAGGTGTGAATGCGAGCGTGTGTGGCTGTTTGTCTGTGTTGGCCCTGTG
>JAQQZX010000018.1:8421183-8436846 GCA_030068355.1 Notoglanidium maculatum | reverse complement strand
GTGTGTGTGTGTGTGTGTGTGTGTGTGTGTGTGTGTGTGTGTGTGTGTGTGTGTGTGTGTGTGTGTGTGTGCATGTGATGGTTGTCACCTCGAGGTGGATTGCTCTAATTAATCCCATGAAAAAACGCTACTCTCACCCTGTCACGTTTTTTCACGCTCTATAATCCCTCACATCCCCAGCAACAGAAATCTCAGCGAACACATCTTCCAAGTGTGTGTGTCTCCAGCCAGGCAAAGTGTTCTGGATCTGCCGGCTTCATTCATTCAGGTATTATTAGCATAGATCTATTTCTGGCATTCACAAGGGATAAACAAGAGATTTCCGTCTTGCTAACGCTGTTATAATGGCTGAAAGAGGCGAAAGAACTAATACTTAGTGTGTTTGAGTATGTGTGTGTGTGTGTGTGTGTGTGTGTGTGAATTAAGTAGGTGTAAGTTAGCATGTGTCAGTGTTTACTGTCCGTTACACATTCCTTCTTTATTAAGCTAGTGTCTTAACATATTCACTACATGGCTACAAGTATGTGGACACCTGACCATCACAGCCATATATGGACCTTCTCCAAACTGTTGCCACAAAGTTGGAAGCAGAGAATTGTCTAGAATGCCTTTGTATGATTTCTCCTCTCTGGAATTAAGAGGCTCAAACCAGTTCCACCATGACTGGACACCTGTGCACAAAGTAAGGTCCATAAAGACATGGTTTTTCCATAGCTGGCAAGGATGAAATCGAGTGGCTTGCACAGAGCCCTGACCTCAATCTCACCGAATACCTTTGGGATGAATTAAAACACTGACTAGACCCCAGGCCTCCTCACCCAACATCAGTACCTGACCTTACTAATGCTCTTGTTGAATGGGTAAGAACACTGGCCCTAGAGCAGAGCTTTGTGGAACACCAATTTTTTTTTGTTTGTTTAAATAGAGAAGTCATCATTTAACAGATAATGGTAGATCTCATAAGATTTGAGCCCAGTGTTAAGGTTGCACATAATGATAGGTGAATGTTAGATAATATCATACATTAAATATAAAGTAATGAACATAAGGCTGTTAAAATGTTGCAGAAAGATATTGATTGTAATTATAAATGATCTCTGTATAGTGTCTTCATGATGTACACATGGTTGTCATATTAAAAGTTCTACGCATACTACATAACTTTATATCTTTAGTGGAATCTGACTATTATAACCTTCAGTATCATTGCTTGTTGTGGAGCTTGGCTGTACCTGTGTTAAGCATAAAGCCCTAAGCATAAAGCCTTTAACTAAAATGCAGCATAATAATTCCAGACCCAGGAAAGCACAGTACGTAAAAACGACTTGTATGATGGATTCAGACAGGACTAAAATCCCAGAGATACACCAGTAATAAATTCATTATTCCTCCTCCCTATATAAAATTAATCCAGTGGGAACAGAAATTAAGACAGGCTACTGCTTAGGTGGTAATTCTGGATATGAATTCTTTAATAAGTGAAACTACTTTAGCTTTAGTGAGCTAATTTTTTAAAAAAAATAACTCCTTAATATGCCAGAATTGCTTAATGTTTTATTTACAGAGAAGTATACAGGCAGATAGCTGATGTGATCTGTCTATATACATAATATTGCACAGTTATTTAAATATTATTGTACAGAATCATATATTATTACTGTAGTGTAAAAATGGCAGTATGAGCTACAGTAGTGCCCAAAAACCGATTTTCACTTCACAAGTTATGGAACCCTAAGTCAATTTTGCCAAATTGCTCAGAGATTACATCAGTGTGATGTAAATGAAATTTTACATCATTTTACTGAAAACAATGTCAACAATAAAGCAGAACACGGGATCTGCTAATTAACATCAGTTGTTAGTCATTGAGAGACCTCAGCCATTAAGACTATGTTTTAGGCTCACAATAGTGCTTGAAAGAAATATCTTTGAATGATTTATATTGCATCACGTCAATAAAACAAACCTAATAATGTTTTTTAGTATTTAATTTGACAAACAGCTGATGTAAACCTAATGCACTGCCATCATCTTAATGTAGATTTCAGTGAGTAACATCATTTGATAAATGATGATTTGATGAAATTTTAATAGAATTAGTCTTCATATTCCTTGTTCATTGTCCCTGAGACTGTAAATCAAGTGATAAATACAGCTTTTTAGGATGAAAATACTGCACATGTATTAATAGATGTGACATGTAGGTAATGATTGTTCTTTTAGGAATTATTTTAATTGGTCTGTAATGGTTCGATGCACACATTTTCATGATTTTGATGATGCCTCGGGTGCTCGAGCAAAAGGAGCAGCTCACATAGTCACACCTGAAACTACCAACGCAGTGCAAACCGACCTGCTGTATGACCCCGCCAATCAGCTGCTGCCGCTGTGAGTCAGCTATGACCATGGTGACTACAGCTCAGACAACCACTGACCCCTTCTCTCTTTTGTATATGCGTGGGCACTTTAGGTTTACAAAAACTCATGAAAGCTTATCTTTTGAACCAAAACACAAAATTTAAGATAAATGCCAGAGACAGAAGAATGTTTTTCTCAGCCTTCCAAGCTCAAAAAATAGGGAGAGATTTTTCAAACCCAAGTTCTGACAGGATCATTGAATTTCCAAATGACTACATTTAATTTGGGAGAACGATGTGATAATTTGTAGGAAGGAGCAACAACAAAAAAGCACTTATTAAAGCTACACTGTGTCAATTTTAAACACTTAAAGAAAAGGTTAAATTGTTGTTGCATTCTAACAGCTGTTAATAAATTATACGTCGGAGAAAAGAAAAAGCCCAGTCACTGTAACTGCAAATGTGTTAACCAATAACACATCGAGGTGTCCTTGTATTACTGTCAATCATTTTGAGCGTAGGTAGGGGAAGTGGGCAGAAAGTGCAAAAATTCTAGAAAGATAAGACCATGGAAGGCTAATGCCAATGATAGGTAGCATGGAAAAATGCTAGAGAGCAAAACAAAATATTCAGTTTTGTCAAATGAAGAAGGAGGACAAGGAAAATAAATCTGGCTCGGGCAGTATGATGCATAGCTCTACTTCTGCCAGACATGTAAGTATTCTGCTTGGCATTACATTAATTCTCATTGATTTTTCCCCCTCCCTTTTTCCCATAGAGTTACTGCCTACATGTAGGCAGGTTAAACTGTTAAATAGGTACGTACAACATTCTCATAAATATGTCTTTATTTATGTTTATTAAACCTGTTACCAAGGTTACCAAGTACAAGAGTCAATACTAAGGTGGGGCCATGTTGTTGTTGACATTATAATTGCTTCTAAAACATGAACCAACACTGGCGTGTTTTGTATCGCCTCCATAATTTTTTCTCAGGCAGCATGAATCCGTGTTAGTATTTTGAGAGTCTTTAGCTGTTTGTCTTCAGGATTAGCTAGCTCTTTCAGCATAAACAGTATGAATGGATCAATCATGAAAGAAAACAAAGGAGCTCAAATGAATGTTGAGGAGGTGTCATTCAATATATAATAAACATAATTAGGACAGAAAAAATGTTTACCTTCAATAATGTGCTTCCTCGAGAGACCTCTTTCTGTTTCTGCTCTGGAAAGAGAGAGAGAGAGAGGGAAGACATCCAACTCTTGACCTCAGCATCATATTAAACTTCTCATGTCAGTATTCCTTCCAAATAAAACCCAGAATAGTCTGCTGTTTCTTTCTGTCTCTCACTGTTTCATTCTGACAGGTAACACTTCCTCATTCAACATGAGGGAATTATAACTACAAGTTATTTCCAAAATATCCAATAAACCGAAAAAAAAAAACCACACACAAACTCTGAAAGCTCATGTAGTGGGCCTCCTCTTCCTGAATGACAGTACAGTTTGTATCTCATCCCCTCTGTAGATACACTCAGTCTGCATTCATGACAACAAGGAACTTACCACCTCCAACCTCTGAGCGCTCACACAACTGCTGGAGGTTAGAAAAAAATAAACTCTCATATTATGCAAGTGCTTGTTTGGCTTTTGTGTGGATATAAAAATAAGAGATGTTTATTTAATGACTCATTTATTTTAGAGGTGGGTGTAGGATGTGGGCAATGATTTACTGCCAGTAGTGCTGATAAAAACATGAAAGTGTGCAATTTGACCCAAAATACTGCACAAAACAAATTAATTATTTAACTCTTCTCGTAATAGCATATTATAAGCAAATAGAAAAGGCTTACAAGATGCTAGTATTGCTTGTTTGTAATTTGCGCTATATTTACTTACTTACTTATGCCCTCCACCCCTTCCGCCAAAGGTAGATCTCCAGAGGTTTCTGTCCTGGGCCATTCTTTCTAGTTGACTACAGGTGTAGCCCATCCTTGTGATGTCTGCCTCGAGGTCGCGTCGCCAGGTATTTCTTGGACGGCCTCTCTTCCGCTTGCCTTGGGGGTTCCATCTGAGAGCCTGTCTGGTGATGGTGGTTTGCGGTTTGCGTAGGGTGTGACCTATCCATCCCCATCTTCTCTTCCATATTTCTGCTTTTACTGAAGATTGGCAGGTCCTTCCCCATAGGTTGGTGTTACTGATGGTGTCTGGCCAATGTGGAGAATCTTTCTGAGACAGGTGTTGATGAATGTCTGGATTCTTCGGGTGGTGGTTTTGGTTGTCCTCCAGGTTTCAGCTCCGTACAACAATACTGACTTCACATTGGCGTTGAACAGAAGGATCTTGGTGGTCAAGGTCAGTTCTCTGGAAGCCCAGATATTCTTGAGCTGAATGAAGGCGGCTCTTGCTTTGCCGATCCTTGCCTTGACGTCTGTATCTGTTCCACCCTGCTGGTCGATGATGCTGCCCAGGTAGGTGAAGGACCTTACCTCCTCCAGGGAACTTCCCTTCAGGGTGACTGGGTTGTTGCTGCTGGAGTTAGTCTTAAGAATCTTGGTCTTCTCAGTGTGGATGTTGAGTCTAACCTGTGATAATGTGGCTGCCAACACACTGGTCTTCTCTTGCATCTGCTGCTGACTGTGGGAGAGAAGTGCGAGATCGTTGGCAAAGTCTAAGTCTTCCAATTGGCTCCACAAGGTCCACTGGATTCCATTCCTGCGTTCACTGGTGGATGTCTTTATGATCCAGTCGATAGCAATGAGGAAGAGGAACGGGGATAACAAGCATCCCTGTCGGACTCCCGTCTTCACTTGGAAGCTGTTGGTGAGCTGCCCTCCGTGGATCACTCTTCAGATGAGCTCTTGATCAGGTTGACCACCTTGGCTGGGATGCCGTAGTGCCGGAGGCGCTTCCACAGGTTCCCTCAATCCACACTGTCAAACGCCTTCTCATTGTCGATAAAGTTGATGTACAACAGTGTGTTCCACTCCAAGGACTGCTCGACTATGATGCGCAGCGTTGCAATCTGAAACCTGCTTGCTCGTCTCGTAGTTGTGGATCGACGACGTCTTTCACCCCCTCTAGGAGGATCCAGTTGAAGACCTTGCCTGGCACTGACAGGAGTGTGATACCTCTGTAGTTGTTACAGTTACTGAGGTCCCCTTTTTTTGGAAGCTTGACTAGGTAACCCTCCTTCCAGTCGGTCGGTATCACTTCCTCCTCCTAGATTTTCTCGAAAAGGGGGTACAGCATCTCCACCGATGCTTCCAGGTCTGCTTTCAGGGCTTTTGCTGGTATGTCGTCAGGTCTAGCTGCCTTCCCGTTCTTCATCAGGGTGATGGCCTTCTTGATCTTTTCTCTGGTCGGCTTGCTGCAGTTGATGGGGGAGATCTTCGTTGGCTGGGTTGATGTCTGGAGGGTTTGGTGGTACTGGTCTGTTCAGAAGCTCCTCAAAATGTTCAGACCATCTATTCATCTGCTTCTCTAGTCCTGTGATGGCCTTTCCCTCCTTGTCTTTGATGGGTCGCTCTGGCCTGTTGTACTTTCCAGATTTTTTGTGTCATACAGCTGTTTCATGTTGCCGTTGTACACCGCCTGTTCTGCTTCAGCTGCCAGTGTCTATGTAGTCTTTCTTGTCTTTCCTAATGCTATTCTTCACTTTTCTATGGGCTTCTGCGTATTCCTCTTGGGCCTTGGCTTTTGATGCCCTAGTCCTGCTGTTGTTGACTGCTGCTTTCTTCTGTTTCCTCTCTTCTATCTTTCCCAAGGTCACAGCTGTGATCCACTCTTTGTGATGATGTTTCTTCGTTCCGACCACTTCTTGACAGGCTGTTCTCAGTGTCTCTTTTACTGCCTGCCAACTGACCTGCACACTGCTTCCTTCCTCTTCCTTGTGCAGTTCTTGTAGCACCTCAAACTTGTTCTTCAACTGAAGTCCAAACTCTTCCCTGATGCTGGAGATCTTTAGACGGCTGACATCATACTTCACTCTACACTGTGTTGTTTCCTTCCAGTTCTTCTTCAACTTCAGCTGCATGCTGGCTACTACTAGGTGGTGGTCGGAAGCCACATCTGCTCCTCTTCTGACTCTAACGTCCTGAAGGGATCTTCTAAACTTCTTGCTAATGCAGATGTGGTCAATCTGGTTCTCTGTCAAGCTGTCTGGTGATACCCAGGTACTTTTGTGGATCTGCATGTGAGGAAAGATGTGCTGCCTCCGATGACCAGGTTGTTGAGCTCACACAGTTCCGTAAATCTTTATCCATTATCGTTCATCACTCCCAGCCCGTGGATCCCCATGACTTGTTCATATCCTGTGTTGTCGGGTCCAATCTTGGCGTTGAAGTCTCCCATAAGGATAACAATGTCTCTGTCTCGAAATGTCTTTAGGATTTTCTGCAGTCTGTTGTAGAACTGGTCCTTGTCTTCTTCATCAGAGTTGTTGGTTGGAGCATAACTCTGAATGACGTTGAGTTTTATCTTCTTGCGTTTGGTTCTGAAGGATGCTGTGATGATTCTGGGGCCGTGCGCCTCCCATCCAATCAGTGCCCTCTGTGCTTGTTTGGACAACATAAAGCCTACTCCCTGCGTATGGGGTGCGTTACTCTCTTCATGTCCGGAGTACAGCAACGGCTCTCCTGTCGTCAGTTTTCTCTGTCTGACTTGTGTCCATCTGGTTTCACTGATGCCCAGCATGATCAGGTTATTCTTTTTGATCTCGGCAGCTACCTGTGCCGTCTTGCCTGTCTTGTACATGGTCCTGACATTCCATGTGCCGATGAGGGTTCTCCTGGTCGAAAGAAGGGTGGTCGGCTCGGCGGCTTCCTTTTGGCTTTCTCCATCTAGCATCATGTCTCTCCAAGTTGTCGGAGATCCTTCATCTTCCAGGAACTTAGTCTCTGTTTCTCTTTTTGGCGTTTCTGTAGCGGTTGGGGTTTTACGGAGTGGGGTTGCTATCCCAACGCCCAACCCTCCTCCTTTTTCATCCAGGCTTGGGACCGGCAATGGCGGAGTTTGCGCTATGGGTTCTATAATATCATGTGATTTCAGTTTGGCGACATAGAGATCTTGAGAAAGTCCTTGGTCATGAATACAACAATACATGATATGCAGGCACAAAAGAAAAAACATGCTGTTACGAACACATTTCCCCTCTATCCTCTGACTTGGATACGCCTATTTGGAAGTTGAAGCTGATGCATTCGCCGTTATTTCTAACCTAATAATCACCACTGGCAGAGTGAGTAGTTATGGAACACTACAAGCTGTATGATACTGTGAGATCTGTGAATATAAAAATAGGCGATATATCTGTCTGTCAGTATAAAACCGCTTTAATCAACAGTAATGTTCTTTTTCTCCAGATACACATACTTAGATGTCTTGTAGAAGTCATCAAGAATGTTTTCCAATACAGGAAGCAATACCTGCCTTTAAAATTGAAAATGTCTATCTAGAGAGCATTCAAATGATTAAAGTACCTTTGATTTCACTGGAAAAATGTACATACATTTTTGGCTGGCACTGGATTAGTTGTATAGAGTAAAAAAAACACATGGACTATCACTATGGAGACCACCAAATAGCATCTGTAAAAAATTTCTGCAGTAGGTAACCCATATAAAAATAACGTTTTGTCATATTTACTAAAACTGTCACTAGCCAGGTTCCCATTGAAGTTTATTGAAGTCCCATTGAAGTTCCCATAGCTCTTACAGAGCGCTCTTGTAGCACTTTTATATGCTCTTCATTTCATGTCATGCGACTTAAATTTGAAAAATCTGTTTCCATTTAAGTTTGCAAAATATTGCTTTATTGAATCATCTGTAAAACCACCTCCTGCGAGTGTAAAAGTTATTTTTGTGATATTTGAGAGATTTTCAGAATACATGTGTTTCCATTCCTCTATTTTTATTTACAAATTTCAAATTGCGCAGTAAGCAGATTAATGGAAACCTGGCTACTATGTCCTGACAGTAGTACAGGAGACAGATAATCTGTGAAAAAGGTTACACTCCACTGGCTCCACCCAGTGCTCTTAATGCCATTTGTAATAAACCATTGAGCCCAAATCAAAACAACCAATCGGAGCCAGGAGGAGCCGGGATGGTGTGCCAAGCAGTGCTCATGCACACGCAGCAGACAGCCCCCCTTCCACACGCATTATCTCACTCGGTCAATCTCAATCTTTGAAAGTATTCAAAACCGATGCCGAGTTAACCATATTTCTGCTTGACAAATTTTTTACCCCTGCTTGATATATGTTTGATTTGATTTTTGAAAAAAATTTACTATAAAGCTAAGATGGTAATTAATACAGTAACACTCTGTTGCACATATCTCATGTTACTGTGATGTTGCCGTCAGGCTAATGTCAGCTTGTTTCCGATGCTAAGGCGTTGTTTTACTTGCAGGTTGCTGAAAATATCTTTGCGAAGTGCCCTGGCAGTTGTATTGGTTTGGTGTTTGTCCTGATATCTATGTGTGCCTCTGATCTCAGCTAATTGTTCTCATAAGTGGTTTCCTGCTTATTTAACCCTAATCACAACAGTTTCTGTTACAAAGCAAACATCTAAGCACTGAAATAAGTGTGTGCTGGTTCTTTTTCCGATTGCTGTAAATATTGCTGTAGATTACTTTTCATGACAAAAAGATTTATTTATGTTTGTTTGTTAGCCAGCAATATTCACATGTCACAACAGTAATGTCTAGCCTCAACAGCTGTAGCCACTTTCACAATGTGAAATGGCAAAATAATAATGTAGTGAAACTCACTGTTTGCTGTTTTGCTAACATTCTGGTAAGTAATATGTAAATGAGCAGAGCTTGCCTGTATAAACCAACATTGTTTGCTTGCTAGGCCATTAAAATCACTCAGGTCTAATGTTCTGCTAGAGTTTCACCACTATCGCCTTCCAGAGGTGAACTTTAATAGAAGAAGTGACTAGAAAATCATTTCAGTTGGATTTGAGCTGTTACCTTAAAGACATTTCTAATCTATTTCTTGTGGCTTTGATAAGTAGTCATTTATGTCAATTAAACCACCAGACCTATTTGACAACACTTCAAAGTGACCTGGATGACTTTCCAAGCACTTTGCTCGAATGGATTGTACCTCAAATCGAAGTAAGAGACAAGAACTAATTAAGACCCTTGGAAAATCATCTTCAAGGTTACAACACAAATCCACTCTGACTTGCTACAACACAATGTAGGCAGACTTTGAACCAGATCTGATAATTCTGATCATTCTATACCAGATGCATGCATTTTCATCTGGAATGAAACGAGTGAAAATGATTGTCTCCTGTTGTCGGAATTTTAATGGAATCTCACTCCTCATCTTGCTTTCCCTGCATCACTCTCTCTCTCTCTCTCGCTCTCTCTCTCTCACTCTCTTGCTTTCTCTAATTTTGTGAAACTCTCAGCCTAATCCACCATTATGAGAGACTGTTAGAGATTTTAGAAGTGTGTCTGCCTTGATTGGAGGAGTTCTAACTCTGCTTGATGGACTTGATCTTCAGCTTAGCAGCTAATGCATGTAGAGTAGCTTCCCTATACCTTACGAAGTCAGTCAACTCACATACACACACCCACATACACGATAGGTTTGGGATGACCTGTCCATTCAAACTGATTCAAGCTAGTTATATCATGCTGCTGTTAATTCTCATTTTTTATTGGTCAGGTATTGGTTAATTTTCTATGACATCACAACTCCTGGATATCATGTCACACTCTGTATCATTTCTTTTATCTTATGATCATCGAGAGGGAGAATAAAAGCAGAGAAGCTGCTGAGGGAATAATTGTTTAGAGCTGCTTCAACATAAGATATAGCAGGAATTAACCTGTTCAATGGACATTCCATGACATCAAACATAACTGTAAAGGGATAAAACTTACACCTTGTTTCATAATGAATAAAAATGTGTATGTGAGTGCAAATTGCCATGTCAAGAGTGAAATTCTGTGATGTCTTTTTTTTTTTTTTTAATAATTATAACTCCACAGTACAGCATCACACGTAAGTAAGTGATATTCTCTTTTGAATGTACTTACTTTCCTCCCCAGTAAAGCTTGGTAGTGATCACTAGACTCGATCTCCTGGATAGAAAAACGCCCACACACACACACACACACACACACACACACGCGCACACACACACACACACACACAGTGTCTGTGTTCACATTCAAACAGAAGAACAGTGGATTCCGTCCTTACATTGTAACCTAAACACTCTCCACCCAAAATATATTTAGCTAATAATTTATGCAGTACGTCACACTGCCATGGTAACAGATCACATTAATGTAACAAGCTATGGATTATCAATTTCATTTTTAGCAATGTTAGTGTAATACTCCCCAGTGGTGTCATACCTCCAGCATTTCTTCTTGATGATATTTCCAAGAATGATCTCAGCTCTATGGAGAGGATAACACACGTTAAACATGAAGTACCTGTGTGCATAGTATCTCTCAACACCATGAGAATTAGTCTCAGGAAAGTAGATTGAAAACATTTTACCAGAAGCTTGTTCTTTCTCTAAATTTGAAGCTCACAGTGAAATGTGCATGGCATGCTATTGCATTAACTGTGAGATCAGTGTAATCAGATTTCTTGCAAAAGACGGAATAACAGGTGTTTATGTCTCGGTTGGTTAATGAACACATACACAGAGCTTCTGCTTTAGTGCTTGCTTTCCACCAGTCTTGCTTTGGATTTTCACAAAATATTATCATAACTTCATAGTTATCTCAACAGAGATAAGAGTTTCTATTTAAATGCACTTTATTTATTTGTACACACTGCAGTTCTCATTCTCAGTTCATTTTCCTCTATTGCATGACAGCTTCCAGTCTGGGAGGGTGACGAGACCCAGATATCCAGGGGTATCATGTCTTTTCATGTCTTTTTAGAGTGTCATAGATGAGCTTGGAGAAGAGCACTAACTAACAGCCACTTTATACATGATGGTACCATCAGGTTACATATCCTCTCTCAGATTCCAGCCATAGATCATCTCTTGATGAAAGGGGAGATAGGGTAGATACTTAGCCACTTCATCAGTCCAGTTCACTTCATCAGTCCAGTTCAACATCTTCAGCTCACTGATAATTTGTTCAGTCTTAAAATTTGCTGCAATTTGAGCAAATATTAGATCTTGGCACATACTTATTACACTTTCGGTAGTTCTGTGGTACAGAGTCTTTGTACTGTTTTACATGATTCTGAAGGCATTATATGAAAAAGTCAGTAATGGCTTACTGACATTATTCATATGAAATACAAAGAATGAAATATAGTTATTCATGAGCGCAGGTTGTGTGTTGTAACAGGCAGTTATTCTAGACTGTGGTAAACACACACAGAGCAGGATTATCATACTCACTTCCCGGCGGAGTAAACCTCGGCTGTGTCGAAGAGGTTAACACCATTCTCATAGGCTATAGTCATTAGCTGCTCTGCTACCTACACACAAACACACCCAGACAGTTATACAAACCAGAAATTATATTATTATTATTATTATTATTATTATTATTATTGTAGCCACACTTCAATTCAGGAATCATGAGATAATATTATTCACAAACTCTGTGCTGTATTTTTTTAAAAAGAAAGCATCCATGCACAATGTCTGCATTAAGATTGCTGAAAATAGCTGTTGTTCAGAGATACATTATTATGTAATGTCACATAAATTAGGCACATCTGTCAGAGCTAATAATAACACACATGCCCGTTCGGCATGTTTATTTTTGCAAGCAGCAAAACAGAGTAAAATAGGATGTGTATATAAATTTGTCCTGTCATTTCTCTCTCTTTCTCTTTCTTAATTCACATTAGCTCTTGTATTATTGTGTATATCATAAAAAGCATAAAATTATGATAACTAATACAACTGTATTAACTGTAATAATAATTAAGTACTGGGTGATAGGAGTCTATAAATTTGTAAATTCTCTCTCTCTCTCTCTCTCTCTCTGATGATGTGTGTGATGTGTATGTTATTATTCTGAGTGACAGTGACTGTAGGGTGGTGTGTGAATTTGACCATAAAGGCAATATTGCCAATTATAGACATTATTAACTTAGACAGCTTACTACAGGGCAACAAAAAAGGGGATGTTCCAATCTCAACCTGAATTTGATTAGATAGCCACCCTGATGTGATTGGACACCAGGGACCTCGCCTCTGGGGACAGTGAGCTTTCTGCAGGAGGCTTTATGATGGATGATTGACTAATGGGGCTGTGTCTATGCCCCAGTGAATGTCAGAGACAGCAAGAACCCACGCAGAATATAGCTATTGTTAGTAAGACAGCACCACAGAATGATTCATATGTGGTGTTACTATAGAGCCTGGTGGCTTCTGGCACTGCGGATGAGCTCTGAGAGATTTGTCTGAGAGATGAATCTTTAATTTAAAATGAAATGGTACTGCTTGTGTTTGTTAGGTGTCCCTACCTCATCGGAAATCTGACCCCCAAATGTCACCCATGTTCCTGAAAGAGAGAAGGAAAGAGATTAGAAAGTAAATGTGGGAATAATTAATAACAGACAAAATAGAAGAAACAGTTTAGAATGTGATAATATAGAAAAGAGAGTAGTAAGGCTATTAAATGGATTAGTCTGCATTGATGCAGCGAATGGTCATTTCCTCTGTATCTCATTTACCTGCGACATGCTTAAAACAAAATTCTGAATGTAACTTATAAAAGGACAAAAGCCGGTAGGGTACATACATGATCTTACATACATGATCTGCCATGTGGATATTTCTGCCTGTAAAGTTTATTTTGTTTGGGGATTCAAATAAAAATCCTCAATTCAATCATGATAACATGTATGCTAATTCTATTTGGTCTTCTGTACTGAATCAGTGCAGTACATGCTAATCTATCCATCCATTCTAATTTATAGAGAGCATCATGAGCAGGAGTGGGAAAAACTTGGCCCTCAGAGCCCTCTGGTTCATTTTTATATCAACTTTGCCCACAGACTACAACACCCATGATTCATAACTTTTATATGGCCCTGGGAGGAAGCACTGACTCATTTCTGTAGTAATCCCGACTTTCTGTCCCTGTCAGATCTACATAATGTCACCTCAACCATCAGCATTTCATTTATTATGATATTTGACTTTCCTCCTATGTGCATTCTCTCTTTCTTGCAAAAGAACCAATGAAGAATTGTAGCAGCTCCCACCCATTATTCAACAGTTGGGCCAAATATGAATGGTGAATCAAATTCAAGTGAACTATTTTGTTATTTAACATTAGCTTAATACAACTCTAATATGGGCCTTGTAATTTCTCCTCAATGTTTCTGTTTCTTAGCACCTGATAACTACTGAAATTGATCAATGTCTTCAAACAGGACGAAGTTGGCAAAAGAGTACTAAGCAATGGTCCTCATATAAAGATCTATACACAACATAGTTGGCAGAAATCTTCTGGTGGGCATCTACTCTACTTGTAATGTGCATTGAATGCACTCATAGTATATTAAGAAAGGATTCCAAACTCTCTCAAAACTCTGTATGGAACCTTTCAGAGTGTATCTGATTTTTTCTAGTTTCAAAAATGTCATAATGTCTCTAATCCATCTATTAAATGTGGGTGATGTTTGTTCCTTCCATAACAGCAATATTTGACACCTAGCAAGGAGAGAGGTAACAGCTATGACAACATGGAGTTTGCCTGTTTGAGAACGGGTTTTGTCAGTAAAGCCAAAAATGGCACATATTGGGTTTGGAGAGATGTAAACACCACACATTGTTGAATTGACCTGAAAATGGCTGCCCAAAATGCCCTAAGGAGTGGGCAAGACCAGAACATGTGTAAAAGGTTAGCAGGCTGACTTTTACAGCTGGGACAAGAGGGATCAACATCAGGAAAAGTCTTGGCCAGTTTGGCCCTAGTCCAGTGCACCCTTGGAATAATTTTAAGTTGAATCAAGCTATGTCTGGCACAGGGGGAGGAGGAATGCACTAATAGAATAGGAATAGACTAAGTCTAATGCAGCCTTCCACTGATCGTCTCTCGTTGCTTCTCCAAGGTCATCTTCAAAGTTATCTAATTCCTTGCAGTGATTGGGGAAAGTTGTTGCTAATGTGATGGTAAAGCAATGAGATCAAGCCTTTTCGATGTGGGGACAAAGAGAGACGAATGTCAATAGCATTATCCGATGGCAGATTTGGAAAAGAAGCAATGTTCTTGTGTGCAAATTGTCTTAGTTGGAGATATCTATAAAAATGGGATCTTGGCAGGTCAAACATCTCGGAAAGTTGAAAGAATGAACAAAATTTACCTTGAACAAAAAGACTTGAAAAGGAAGTGATGCCATTTGTCCTCCAAATTTTACAGGCTGAGTAAGGTGGAAGGTGGAAAGTTGTAATTATTAACAATTGAAGAGTAAATTGACATTGTGGTTAGGCTGAAATGTTTTCTAAATTGTGACCAGATTTTAACTGAATTGATGACAACTGGGTTGGAAAAGAACTGATTTAGTGGAGTCGGAGGGGATGGGGCAGAAATGACCGAGCCAGGGTGGACTGGGCAGTCTACTTGATTCAAGATGTAGCCAAGCCTCACTCCTCACAGGATGATACTCCTCTTTCCAAAACAACATCTTATGGGTGTTGCAGGCCCAATAATAGTAGATAAAATTTTGCAAAGCTAGACCAGCTAACCCCATCGGTCTTTCAAGTGATTGTCTATTAATTCTGTGGTTTACAATTCCACATAAAGGAAGTGATGCATTGATCCAGAGCTTTAAAAAATGTTTATCTAATTAGGATAGGAATGTTTGGAAAAAGGTAAAGAAATTTCGGTAACACAATCATTTTGATAAGGTTGATTTGGCCAGTTATGGCAAGCCTGACCATCTCACCATATCTTGTTTGCATTTTTCAAAAAGTATCCCAAAGTTCTTTGTAAAGAGCAGAGGGAATGTGGGGGGGATTTCTACTCCAAGGTATTTAAATCCTTTCTTGACTATTTTGAATGGAAAATGAGATGGGGAGATTTGAGAGTCTGCTTGATTGCGAGGAAACATTTCGCTCTTCTGGAGATTAATTTTGTAGCCAGATATTTTACCAAACTGATTTAAGGTGTGGACAATTGAAGGAACTGAAGTAATAGGGTGAGAAGTGTATAGCAGTAAGTCATCCGAATAGATAGATAACTTATGAGTTAGCCCTCCTCGCTCTATCCCTGAAAAATCGTCAGATTGCTGAAGGGCAATGGCTAATGGCTCTATTGCAATAGCAAAAAGGAGGGGTGAAAGTGGA
>JAQQZX010000018.1:8353913-8378116 GCA_030068355.1 Notoglanidium maculatum | reverse complement strand
TGTGTGTGTGTGTGTGTGTGTGTGTGTGTGTGTGTGTGTGTGTGTGTGTGTGTGTGTGTGTGTGTGTGTAAGACATATTTAGAAATAAAGCACACTGAGTGCCAACATGATATTTACGCACATTTCAACAGGTAAAAATCGAATCTCTCAGTTTTATTTAATGGATTCTTTATAATAAACAATTGAATACAAGAAACAAACAAACAAAACATTAAAATATGAAATATATAAGCACTAACATTAAAGCTGGAACTGATATAGAAAAAACCATCTTCATTAAAACTGACATGAGACAAACATTTGCATCCTTTGTGGTTTCTGGGTAATAAATTGCACAGAGTTTATTTCACATTCCTTGTTTCCTATTAAAACTTCTGGCCTTCTGCCTATAGGCAATGACATGATAAAGCAAAGTCTAAGTCAGAAGTTATCTTTAGTGTACTGCTCAAAGGTTTGCACCCCTTTAAACAGTCCCTACTTCATTTGATCAAATGCGAAATTAGTTAAATAGCAAGTGAACATTATTATAGGCAAATAAATCATTATATTCTAGGAATCTTTTGGATCAGGAAGCAGCTTTTAGAAAACCTAAAACAATCCTCACCTTTCACAGAGCTGGTGAAGGTTCGAAAAGATATCAAAGCGTTATAGATTCAGTTAAAAATGCAGCAGAAGCTACCACCAAAACCGAGAAATATAACAGAAGCAAAGTGCCAGGAAAACGATTAGCGACATTTGCAAAAATGTAAAACAAACAGCAGGGGATGTTAGAAAGTCCTTGGAAGCAAGAGGAAGAAGTTCTCATCTCCACAGGGAGGCACACGTGCCTGAAATGTTTTGGAGAAAAACTCAGTAATCTGCTGAAACTTCTAGACACAAAGCAGCATGGCTGGAATATAGAAGTAAACACATCAACCCAGCAGGAGCTATAATATTTGCTCTGATGAGACAAAAGCTGAGATGTTTGGCCACATTATCCATCCATTATCTATTCTGCTTATCCGAAGCTGAAGCCAACCTCTGCTGACTGGTTGAGAGGCGGGGTACATCCTGGACAGGTCGCTAATCTACCGCAGGGCCAACTCAGAGACAAACAGCCCTCCACACACATTCACACCTATGAGCAATTTAGAGTAGCCATTTGATCTAATCTGCATGCCTTTGGACTGTGGGAGGAAACCAGAGCATCTGGAGGAAACCCACACAAGCACGAGGACAACATGCAAAGTCCACACATGATGGAGGTGCTCATGTTTTGGGGGACTCATGTTCTCCACCAGGGACTGCAAACGGTGGAAAGAAGAACTGAAGTTTGATCCCAGAGATGAGCCTTTTATTATCCAGCAAAATAGAAAGGCAGCGTGGATGGGTCCTGGAACAATACTTTGATCCACACAAAGCAAAGTCAACAGGAAACAGTTTAAAAAGAAACGAAGTGAGCTTTTTGCCGTGGCTTTCTGAAACTCGAGACTTGAATTCAATGGAAAAGTGCATGGATTGATTTCTAGAACATAAGTGATTTGTGCATGATATTGATCGAGTCAGGCTGCAGGCGTAGAATAGACATGACAGAGAATGCTACTAACTCGCATTCAGAAAGGAAGGGGGAGAGACTGCTCTTATCTTCTGACTGCTTCAGATATGATTCATTTCATTCCTAATGAACTGCATTGGTGTATTAACATATATAATGATAATGAAGTAACATTTTCCCACATGATAAAGTGATGCAAACTTTTGCATAAAAGAGACCAGATTTTGAATGTATATGAGAGAGAGAGAGAGAGAGAGAGAGAGAGAGAGAGGTGCTCTATTGATTGTAATCTTGCTTCTTCCTCTTCAGAATACTCAAATAATATTAATAATAATAAAAAAACACAATAAGTAAATACACACACCACACTTAGATTTTTCAATTGAAATCCATTTTGGTTTTTATTGATTTTTTTTTCATTCATAACAGCAAGAGTCAAATAAAACAATAATAAATGTGCATAAAACATTTTTTTTTAAAACATAGTACAAGATCTTAGCAATTGTAAGCAAAGAGTGGGCGTGAGATTACATGGTGAGTGTGAAGCGTAGGTTAAAGCAGGTGCTTTCAGCAGGTAGGGACCACCGGCGGTTCGACTGTGGCAGACGCAGGACAGAGCTGTGCCTTGCGTCTGTTCGGAGGAAAGTGATGCTTTGGTTTATTAGCACTTGTGCAGCAGCGGTAAGTGAGTCAAAACCTCAAACGGAGAGCAGAAGTTTTACATTCATCGTGTTTCCTTTGTTTTGGTGGGTGACCTTTTCCTGCTGAAGACACGGTTGCCTTGTTACACAAACACTGCATGTGTGTGTCTATGTGTGTATGCGTGCGCGTCATATGGTGTGTAAGGCTTACGCTAGCATGTCTGGTCATTTTGAATTCGTTAGTTTACTGTGTTAACCACATTTATCTTTATGGATTCGAGTAAATGTTTGTCACTTAACGTATGCTGAGAATCGTCACTGTTTTCTAATGGGAACTGCAGCATTGTGAGAACTTAGTGACATACCTACCTATCTAAAAGGTGGAGCTTTATCATGTTAAATCTCTACATGCAGCTAACAACATTCAAGCCCAAATAAAAACTTTCAGAGATTTCCTAATAAGGGTACGTGTGCCATTTTGGACTCAGTCCTCACATTGGACAGGCAGTAAATATTGCAAGAGTCTTTCGATGAGAAATTTAACAAAGTGTCATTTCTCCCCAGTCATTCAGGACGATCAGTCTGATAGATCTGATCTCATTAATCAAAGATAAATCTTGAATTTTTGTAATTGATTACAGTCCAATGGTTTGATCTCGTTCCTCATTAGGTTCTACTTTGGTACATTTTTCACAGAAAAACTGTGTCTGCTTTTACTGCGTGTCACACAAGTGATGAGGAAACGTCACCAAAACGTCAGCACTGGCGTCTGAATGACAGGCAGCGCACATGATTAAGGCGGAGCGATGCTTAGCTTTTTCATATTTTCTTAAGCGATGATTTGAAGTCATAATAAAAGGAGCTGAGCCACTTCTGCAAGCAAATTCAGTTAGCTGGTCTATTACTCTATTAATCCTTAAATTATCCTAACAAAATTTCTCTTAGAATCTTTTATTATTCAAAATAAGTTCTCCATATTATACATGTTTTCTTTTCCTTGTTTTATATTGACTATATACACAAGTGCAAAATTCGACCTTTGTCCCTCGGGTCATGGCTCCCTCGCTTACAGCCACACAACGTATCCTCTTATCATCACCATCTGCATCGTCAACTAAATATTCAATATTACATATATATATATTTTTTGGCCTGACATTCAGGGAGGTTTTTTTAAAATATCAAAATACAATTTTATGTTTGAACATGGATACAATAGAAAATCATTTTTTTTACTCTCCACATATGCTCCATAGGTAAACTAAAACGCGTTCTTGATTCATTACGTACAAATTAAATTTGTTAAATTAAGAAATGTCTTACTGGTTCATTTCTTCTTTTCAAAATCATATAAAAAAAAAAAAAAAAGACAGTCAATAGCAATTTAAAAAAAAAAAAAAGAACATCAAAACATTCGAACATAACTCTTCAAAAAGAAAGTAAAATGTACAACAAAAACTAAAATCACTAAAAAGTAATTAATAAGAATGATTGGGGGGGAAATGAGGGACGAAATGCATTTACAAGTTCAGAAAACAAGAGTACAAGTCTAAAACCAAATATTACCAAATACAAAATAAGTAAATTCCATGAAGTAAACATGCAGCACGTAGCAATATGATTTAATCTAAGCTGGTGAAGTAAACAACTGAGCAGTATGTGTTAAAATGATTAATAAAAATATAAAATATGCATAAACAATAAAAATGACTGAAAGAACATCGGAGTGAAAAACACTAACTGAAATCTAAGGCCTCAGTGAAGAAACAGCAACAGCACCAGAGTTGGGCTCCGTCCCATTTCCGTTGGTTCCACTGCCACAGCTGAGGAGCTGAATTACACTTTACAGCGTTTACTAATACATTTTAAATAGTCTTTCCTAAATCATCTCATTAACCTTGTAAATTGAATTGACCCCCAACCCTGAATGATAGATCTCTCTGTACACCAAAAATAGACTTAAGACATAGAGGCTCCAATGATCTAGATCTAACACCAACTGGGAGGCTAACGTTTCTGATCTTCAGTCTCACTATACAGTCTCGCTTCAGTCTCTTACATGAAACCAGAAAATATGAATCTCTCTCTCGACTAGGTTTGGCCTTGATCAAACCATGACCATTCACTACTAGTACAGACCAAGAAACCCACAAAAAAACAAAAACAACAACAACAAGAAAAATAACTTTGGCACGACTTAACAGAATGTTCAACATTATCTTCTCTTTTTTTGCTGTACATAGGCTAAAAGCTGTTTGAGATCAGGAATCATAAACATACAACTTATATGGCACCATAGCCATACAAATATATCAAATCCTGAACCAAACACATGTCTGGTCTTCCCATATACAAAACAAATCAAAACCAAGCCGACCATCAGGTTCAAGCAGCGCTTCCGCCGTGACCGGAAACACGTCATGCTCTAAGAGTCGGAGTTACTTTGACAATGTAAAGACATGCGGTGATCACCGATCCCCATTCTCCATCGTTTCATGAATAAAAAGCCACTCTGTCGTTCAAGGCAATAAAAATCTCTATATATGGCAACAGGAAGGAAAAGGCAACCCTGTTTTCATGCAAGTCGAAAAAAGGCCTGTATAAGGCTGAATGGAAACGCCATCGAGAGCATTACAGACAAATAATAAAAATTCATTAGAAAAAAACCCAAAAAAAAACCCTTGACATGAAATTAGGTATTAAAAACAATCTCTGGTAAACAGAATAACACTGTCGATATAACACTTTCCATTTGTAGCCTATTGGATATCTTGTGAAGCTTGATTTAAAGCTACCATGTGCTTTAAAAGGTCAGAAGGATTCTGGTTTTACATAAAAACATTCATGAGTCTTTTTTAATCCTGATCCTGATCCTTCCTCTGCATGGCTGCACTTTTACTGCAGCAAAAAAAAAAAAAAAAAAAAAAAACACTTGCATTTTTGCTGGATGTATTGTGCCATGAAGAATTGTAATTATCTTTCAATTTAAGGTGCATTTTCACATTTTTTTTTTTTTTTTTTTGTAAACCACCCTTATCAAATCAGTAATGCTTCACCTGATGGTACAGTTAACACATCTCAGGAAAACACTGACAACTGACTACTACTAAACCAATGCAAATTATTTCTAGTTGAGTATAAATGAACAGGCATTGGCGTATAAGCAGTGTGTATGGCATGATGTCACCAACATGGCTAATGAATGTACGCTCATTAAGACTGGAAGGGGAACTGGACCTGCTTTAACAGGCACGCAACTCAGACCTGCTTCTCTCTCGGTTTTCTGTCCAAATAAACACCTGCTTTCATTTTTGTATGTTCCCATCACACCCCAGCACAATATTTAGAGTGGCCTTAAACCACTTTACTTATTATAAAGAAAAAAATGACCTTATAATTGATTACTATAGCTATTATATTAATGATCGTTGGAATATTTCAGTCTGGGATGAAATTTCAGTTACATGGTGTTCAATATCTACACTTCGGCTTAATGTGTGTGTGTGTGTGTGTGTGTGTGTGTGAGTGAAAACCCACCAGCTCTACAATTTTCAACCTTCAGTAAAGTATTACTGAATAATAACATCAATTAAATACCTAAGGGAGGTAATTAAAAAAACAACAACAACTTTTGGTCTATCATGTCTGTTGGTATCGTATCTAACATATCTCTACGTTAGACTTGGTACTAACAGACTACGTCTAGCTAAGTGTTTGTAAGTGAACCCATCTTATGTACATCAATTTCTTTCAAGTTTTGCACAACACTTCTAAGGGCACTGCATGTTTCTGCATACTGGTATGTCATGATTAAGTCCTTTAAATATTATATCAGTGAACTAGTGATACCTCATGGGCTCTAATGACGTGAATGAAATGTGAATATTTGTTGGCGGTAAATTGTTTGTGTCTGTCCCAGGTAACAGGTGAGCAGATTCATTAGATCTGAAAAGAAAAGCAACAAAAATGCATTCAGAACTAACATCCTCGATCAATAAAGTTATGTCATCATGGGATATTTCTAAACGTGACGTAACAATGCATGTATAATGATTGTACACAAAGTTTTATGTAATGTTGGCAGAACTAACAATAAATATCTGAAAAGACAAACGGGAGATGCTTAGCAAGAGGAACTAAAAGACACTTACTGGTCTGACCTCTGACTACATTTGAGTCAAATACTTGTGGCTAGTCAGATGTTCTGCAGATATTATTGGAATCTAAGAACAAAACAAAGAAATCCGGACAAAATGTTACACGTTGGAACATATACAGTTTCATAACAGCCTTAATTACTCATAGTAATATAGGAATATAGGAATAACATTGAGTATTGAATCAAAAATAAGGGTAGAACAACCTTCATCAAAAACAAGGGAAGTGGGGGATGATCAGTCTCGATCGCAATATATTGGAAAGTGAAACTCAAGGGTGGGGGAAGGTCAATATTTTGTCATTATTAACACCAGCATTGATGTGTTTCATCACAGTAAAGTTATAGGCTCTAATTTACAACTCAGAAAGCATGTTTACGTGTGCAGTACCTCTTTAAAACAGCATGGTTAATACTGAACATTTATTAAACATGAGGCACAATCTAAATGAGCTAAATAAATGGTGTGTGGATGAAAATAATACAAATACAGTACAAATACAAATATAACAGGATTACTGCAATAACTGTAAAAGATCAACACTGCAGCTCAATGGAGCTTTTTTTTTAATTTTATTAAAAACAACAGCTACTACTTTATACGTACCAACTGCATGTATTCGTTGGTAGTCAGCTTTGATAGAGAAGAGTCCTCAAAACAAAAGAGACAAGAATATTATTAAAATGCAGTTTTTTTTCAAGAAAACATCTTTTAAGCATTATGATGGCGTTAAGATCACGGATAATATAATTCATCTGTCGTGAGGCTTTTACAGCCGTGAACAACTTTTTCCTGACCTTTTTAAAATGAGTGTCAAGATGGACAACAAGAGGGAGAAGAGAACCCCTACCTCTCCTACTCCCCCAAAAAAGTGAAAATAATCACTCCAACCTTGTAAACAGTGAGAGAGAATGAGGGAGGTGGACAAACAGAGAGAGAGGGAGAGAGAGAGCGAGAGAGGGAGAGAGCTAATAAGGGAGCAAACCTGATTGGCTGATGCGGATGCGAAGGGAACAGTAGTGGCAGACGTGGTTGCTGCGGACACAGCGGCCGGTGAAGCGCCGTGCATCATGGGTACTTTTCAGAGGGGAGAATCATATAAGCACACATATAGAGGAGTGTAGCCAACAGGTGTACACATGTGAGGAGGGAACAGGTGTGTGTAGGTGAATGGGGAAAGAACGGACAGGGGGAAGCTACATACTAAAATCACCAGCAGTAAAGTGGAACACTATGATAAGAACATGCTAACATGCTGGTTAACCTGGACCAGAAGTGTGAACGTGATCTCAGTAGCACAGTATAACTGCTTAAGGCATTTGGTCAAACATGTACTCTGGTATATTGTAATAAATTCCCATAATTCCTCTGTGTAGGACAGCAGGCCGGGTGGCAATCAAGCTAAACATGCAGGTCCATGTGTCAGGTGAGAGAACGGAAAGACACTCACGCTGCAGTCCAAATGTCTCCCTGTGCTACTGAGATCAGACTTACATATGAAACTAATCCAATTCTGTTAAATAATTAATGCAAGTTCAAATATGTGAATATGTTACTTACTGAAACCTCAAATAGCACTATTTGGCTAAACCAGTTCAATTAATTTCAGGCAAGCGACATTGTTAAAACTGTGTATTAAATGTTCTAATTTGAATGAAATTCAGCTGACTTCAGAATTAATGGCACCCTTCAAGAAAAGTTGCACAATTAACTAAACAAAATCAGGCCAAGAAAAATACAGTTATAAGATTCAAAAGACAAACAGCAGCTTAAAGATCAGAGTTTCGTTTGAAAACGAGTTGCGTGGAAGAAGTTCTCTCTGATGGCAACCAACAAAAATACTGATCTTCTGAACTCTAACTACAACTACAACAACGTGGATATTGGTATTGTGGTCAGGTGTGAGACCAAAATCAAAATTTTGGGTAATTAGCACTAATAGCATGTTTGGATAAACAGGAAGAAGGAAAGTCACCTGTAGGTTATGGTGCAGAATATGGATCACTGATGCTTTGGGGCTATTTTATGGCTGGTGGTTTAGGGGCTTGTGTGAGAATTAATGGCTTAATTATTTCTGTTAAATATCACCTAGTACATAGGAGTATTTACAGCTTTATGAATCCTACACTCTGCACTAAAATATTTCCAGGAACACAAGCATGAATGTTCACAATGGCTTGCTCAAACCCTGGATTTGAACCCTACTGAAAACATGCACTGAAACCTAACAACATGATGGAGTGAAGAAGGAGTGGGCCAACATCCCTCAGCATGTGTTAGGCATGACACTAAGAGATGCTGATGTCTTTCAATCTAGAGTGGCTTCACCCAATATTAATTATGAAGAAGCCAATAATCTTGTAACCAGTATTACACTGAAATAGATTCACGCTAATTAAAAGCTTGCACCATAAAATTAAACTTTACAGAATATAAATAAACGTCGCCCCTGTGCATGAGTCTTACGTTTAAAATATTCATCTTTTTTCACATTTTCATGAAAAGTGCCAAAATGTCTGGAGTTGAAAGCTGTGTGTGAATATAATATTCAGATATACACTCACCATCCGCTTTAATAAGAACCCTGTACACTTGCTCATTCATTAAATTATCTAATCAGCCAATCAGGCGGCAGCAGCACGATGCATAACGTCATGCAGCTTAATAGAGCTTCATAGCAAACATCAAAACTGTGATCTCAGTGGCTTTGCTTATAACATGGTTGGTACCAGACGGTCTGGTCTGAGTACTTCAGAAACGGCTGATCTTCTGGGACTTTAACACACAACAGATTCTTGAGTTTACACTGAACAGTGTGAAAAACAAACACCCAGTGAGCAGCAATTCTGCAGGCGGAAACACCTTGTTGATGAGAGAGGTCATGCTAACATGCTAGCTGCTTCAAGCTAACAGGAAGTCTATAGTAACTTAAAATAACCACTCTTTACAATTGTGGTGAGAAGAAAAGCATCACAACACGTCAAACCTTGTGATGGACGGGCTGCAACAGCAAGAAACCACATCAGGTTCCAGTCCTACCAGCAGGTACAGGCTCCAGTGGGCGTGAGCTCACTGACAGTTTAATATAGGTGACATTTTTCCAGTCTTCAGTTTCAGTGAGCCTGTGCTACATGATTAAATGAATGAGCAGGGGTGCAGATGTTCCTATTAAAGTGGTTAATATATCCTGAAATCATCATCAAATGAGGAGCTCAAAAAGCTTCCTTAAATGGCTTAAATTTGTGACATGACAATGTCTCAAATTTAATTGATGCAGTTTTAAGTCGTCATCAACAGAATAAAATGTTGCATTCGTTTTGTGGAACAACGACAAAATAAACAGATCTGCACTTAGCTGTCATCAGTGAGTTGATTTTACGCTGCATTAATATGAGTTGTGTAGAATTTGGTGTGTGAGCAGCCGAAAGGGAGGAAGGTTAGAACACCTACCCACGCTCGCGGCAGGAGTCATGCACAATATTGAGCCTGCCCATCATGCATTGCAACAGGAAGTGGATTGGAAAAAAAGGGAGAAGAATCAAATCAGCCCATCACAAGGTTGGTTAGATTAAAGAGAGACAAATAAAGGAAGGCAAAACATAAAACATCACAGGGAATCATTCATAAAAAAACGGATTAGTTTGGTGGAATGTGTGATCTACAGTTGGGATGTGAGAGGGAGGTATGAGGGTGCACAATAACAAGCCTTCACAACACGATCAACCTACATCATCTGTCTCAGTGTGATAATCTACCATCAAACCCCTGTTTGTCATGTCACTGGCTGGGAAAAAAAAACCCAACTGTAGATCTGAATATAAATTACTGTCAAACGTGACAGTCAGCTCAGGAATTATTGGCACCCCTGGTAAAAGTTTGTTTAAAAAAAGGTTAATAATTGTGACTTTTTTTTTTGTTGTTGGTAAAAATGTGACACTTGGTTACATTTATTTTCCTAGAACAAATACAATTTCTATTAAAAGGTAATAAATAAATAAAATTTCTAGAACATGTGACATTGCAGTAATTCTAGAGCTGACTGTACATACTGTATGAGCAATCACAATTGTAGAGAGAGTAGTGTATTTGATGCAAAGCAATCTGAAATGTATCTATAGACTAAGGGCCAGATTTACCAAGCAGGGCAAATTAGCATGTGGCCGCAATAATAATAATAAAAAAAGGCGCAGATGGGAGCGGCCAATTCTGCGCTTGATTTATACCAATGCGCAAATTACTGAACATACACGCAGTTAGTTCATTTTGGTAATGACCAACGCAGTCTACCGAGAGCAGCTCAAATTAGCCGAGGGTCCCAAACAGGTACAGAATGATGTGATTTGGAAATCAATATGCTCTGACGACATCTTCCTAAGAAACAAGTGGAGAAAATTCTCTCCGTTCTACCACACGCTCTCTTTTTTCCGCCTCATTCCTGAGCATGCGGTACAACTTAAATTAGCAAACACAAATTAGATTTTGAAGAGAAAATATTAACCCGAGCAAATCTAGCAAATCTAATTAGCAAATTACGCTTAGATTCCTTTAAATAATCTCCTCCCTCAAATATTGGAGTCTGAAATGGAAGATCCTACAAACACATCTGCAACGGGTCAGCTGCAAAAATACCTGCGTCCAAACCTTTCCGTCGCTAGCTTCTCATTGTGCGTCTTTAATAAATCCTATAATAAAGCATATTTCTAACACCAAAAGAGGGTTTGCGCTGATGCAAGCTGTTAGTAAATCTGGCCCTAAATGTTTCAAATTCTAAATACTTAAAGAAATGCGCTGATAAAAATGTTACTTGATAAGAAATTGAGTGATAAATAAACGGAACATTTTTTTTTTAACACGAAACCTGCCTCAAAACAAATTTCAGGTGATTTTGCTTGTATAAAACCTTTTAGATATGAGTAACTGTATTCATGAAAATAATTAAGATTTATACCAACGTCTTTGCTCAACTATACCTAATACTGTACAGCTCCTTATCGTGAGCTGTCATTTCATAAAGAGTACTGAGAGTGATTTTATAGACTTTACTTCATGAGCTGCCTCCGCTGTGTGTATGTGCACGCCGTAAGCTGCAGATAAGTGTGTGATTGACAGGTCAAGCTTGCTGGTCTTGTGCTAACGGGTCCGGTCAGGTTAGCTCAGGCCCCTACCTGAAGGAATAAACGCAGCCTGCTGCTGAAACTGCATGTTGGCCAGCGCCTGTTGGTACTGCAGCATGCCGGCATTGAACATGGTGGTGGCACCGTTGGCTTTCTCCAGGGCTGCTCTCTTTGGCAAAGGAGGAATTATGCTATGAGGAAGGCCCTGCTTGGGGTGAGGGGAAAAACGAGGAATGAGGATGGAATGGCAAAGACAAGAAAGAGAAAATATAGAAGAGTTATCATCAGAGGACTTCACATTACAGCACAAAAATGAAAAAAAGGAACAAACTAAAAACAAAAACGGCAGGCAAGCAGCAGCAGCCTAAACATGACTACGCCACAAGCAGAAACAAAAATGCCAAATCTCTGACTACGTCTCTACACACTACAATATATCTCTAACAACTAAACTGGTACGAGTGCAAATGAAGCAAGCATTGCACTAATAAAATGTACTGCCAACAAAAAAAGGACGAAAAGAAAAGAAAACTTAGAGCATCAACTTAAAATAAAATAAAGCTGCACTGCTTTTGCCATGATATCTGTGAAATATGAGACGTAAGTTATTAATATCTGTTGCTCAGGTGGTGCAGCTTCGCTACCACATAGCTGGTTACCCACTTTATCTGGTTATACATGCATTTTAGAGCTACTTAACATGCATTATACAGAGACACTGAAGATATATGCAGATACCGCACACACACAGACACAAGAGCAGTTACACAGCGCAGTTTAGTCTGCCTGACCCTGTTCTTACGCTGCAGGAATGGACTACATGTGATGATCTGATTGTGGTACGTCTTTTCCTCAAACAGTTTTTTCATCGCCTTTTACAAACTCGCAATGATTTTTGCTGCTTTTTCGCCCCCAAATTCCACTCTGCGATTTTGTCTTTTTGCAAATAACCAATTCTCCACAATCAGTTGATCACTAAAGTTACTAAAACAGCAGTAGGAAGAGAACATCAAGCCAATTAAGAAACAGTCTACGCTAGCAAATTATTGCTTGTTAAGACACTACAACAAAGCAACATGCCAAGCCAAAAAGGTGAAAGGTCATAGTACCAGGTCAAAGGTGGCCTCGAGGGGTCGCTTCAGTGATTTGACAGCCGTCTTAATTAGCAGGCAGCGAGCACATGATGGCAATGGGCCAATGGGGTTCAAGCGCATAAACATAAACAGCAAGCAGAGGTGCATCATGGGGCAGCAGTGCATTTTTGGTGGTTGAGAAAAAAAAAACAAATAAAAAACAAATCATTTGGAATGCAGTGTACAAAAGGGATATCAGGACTTAACATGCACATTAACATAATTCAGGAAAAAAGATTTCTAATGCAATATTAACACTACAAACTACAGCAGGGTCCAGAAGTGCAAGTGGGCGGTGCACATGCTAGTAGTTTCTTTAGTGGACTGTTGTGATGTCATATGTTTAGTTCATTACTTACTACAGTTAGGTCTGTCAGTACTCTTAAGCAATACACTTGATATCGATACAATTAGTTATAGTTTGCTATTTAATCTTCGTTGGTGCTCACAATTTCTTCTGATCTTGATTGAGAAATATAATTTGACAAAAATACAATACTTGTGAAATAAAGACAACAAATAGGAATGCACTCAACCCTTTGGACCCCACTTTACATAATCTACATTACAATAGATGCTCCAACAGCAGTATTTGTCTAATACAAACGGTACAGTTTTATCATTCTCAGTTTGGGATGATATTACACAATACAACACACTATTAGTCTGCACGTTGCAGGCTCTATTCAGTTAAAAATGTCCACATTGCCCCCTAGTGGATGGCAATAAATTTCTAACTGTACTTTCAAAAGCAACCTGAAAGAAAATCAATCAGTAGTACTGGTAGAGGATCCTGAAACATGTGCCCTGAAACAGTCATTTTATTACGATCATTAATCTAAGATTCTGTGATATGACATAGAAACACATAAATCCATATAACATGTTCATTAAATATCTGTTAAAGGAAGTCTCTGGCATGCTAGAAAATAACCTCATATTTCACACAGTTGACACACATACAGACGTTTTTACACCCTTGGGATGAAATGGGGTTGGAACATGAAAGACTTATCTAAATAAGGCTTATAATAATTATGAATTAAGCTACGGCATGGATATGACAACCTGCATTTCAAAAATACAGGGACAAAAAATTACTTTTTACATATTGATGGCGGTTAAATGGATGTGTCTAACTAAGTAAATAAATACCTCCACTGCCACTACATCAGTTCATCAGCTCATACCTTGCTCTTTGAATTGTGACGGTATATGCAGATATTATTATAAAAATCAAAAACCATGATGTTGGTTACCATAGCATTTTTCATACCCTTCATTTATCATGTGTGTATAAAAGTCTCTAGGTTTTTTTCTCATGAGTTCCACTGTAAGTCTTAATAATTAACTGGGAAGAAATATCTAACGGGTGGAAATGTTTAGTCCCAGATAATTGCTTATTGATTGATATTAAAGCATGGTATTCAGTAAGCATTATGAATTATTCAGTAACTGTAATAAGGCTAATAGGAAAGGGTTGCAGTTAGAATAGTGCAGAATCTAAGGGTGCGTTCGAAACGGGGAAAATGCTGTCTCAGGAGGATCTCTAACAAGACAGCGAGGCAACAAGGACCATTCGAAACTCATCAGACTCTTGTTTCCTGTCTTCTAAGATGCTTTACAACTGCCCCAGTTGAAGGCATCACCGATGTATCCCACATACTGCCTATTTGTCAGTTCGTTTTTTTGGCTTTTTTCACTTACATTGTTGAAAAGTGACAGAGAAATAAACATTCTACTAAAAGCACCATCTTAAAACCCCATGACTGCAACCAAATAAATTTGTTTGTGAGGCATCTGTTAGCCAACTAGCTAACATCATGGTTTAATTACATGGCATGCTGACATCACACACTCCCGTAAAAGGTCGTTCGAAATGAGCGTCCTTAGCAGATGCCTTCAGTCGAAAGCCGCGTCTCATGAGACAGTTATGTTTATTAGGCCAACGAGGCAACAATGCAGCAACCTTCTGCTTCAAATGCTGTTCATGGGCTAAAAACTTAGCTTCAGATAAAGTACTGTTTCAGTCAGCATGCACCTTATTTAAGCCTTTTAAATAAAGTTCAAATCAACTGATCTATTCTGTTTCGGTTGGAAGACCCAGTTCACTTTAAAAAGCATTGTAGCATATTCCCTGATCGACAAACGTAACGAAATATGAAGCTATTGCCAGAGTGTCAGAGATGTCCTGTACGACTCATGAGTCACATCTGCTTGCACAGTCATTACACCATACATGCCTTTTAGTCCTCATTAAGCAGGTATGGTGACATAGAAGCAACCATGTCAACCTGAGATGAAACATTAACAACATTAACATATCAGTATCCATATTTGAGCATGCTCTGAAGCGGGGTGTGTCTGTTCCATATCAGTATGTGTGTGTTCTCTACATGGTGCTGCTGCTGTACGCACGGAAGTGCACACGTATGGATGTATGTACTGTACTTATCACTGAAACTGTGCATGTATCTGTGTATACGTGTGTGTGTTTGTGTGTCCTGTACTCACCATGGCCGCGGTGGCTGTGGCCTGGTTCACCTGGTGCTGTGCTGCTTTGATCTTGGCCTGCAGATGTGCAGGAGGATGGAAATATTTGCATTTGTCCCGTGAGCAGCGCCCCTTGATGTAGTCCATACACACGGTGACGGTGTTCTCGCTGGAGTCGATCATGGTGCTGTCAGCCGGGTGAGCGAATCTGCAGTCTGTCTCACCGCGAGAGCAATTACCACGCTGGTACTCGCGACACACCTGACACACACACACGTTATGACAGACATGAAAAAGGTGTGTATGAACAGGCATACGTACGCGCATGCTCAGACAAACATGCAAATGCTAAACATTCACATGTACACACTACTTATACTAGCTACATAGATGATGCGTGCCCACACAGAAGTCATGCTTCATATGCTAACACACATACAACGCAGCTGATTATATGAATGTCATATAACATGGTTGAGCTATAATGATGCCCATTAAAGGTCAACGGTGTAGTCATTACAATTGCCTATTTAACTGCCCCAAATGTCAAATAGGTTTGTGTAATAACATTCTACTGGCTACCAGCTACTACAGTGAGAAACAGGCTTAACCAATCAGGATCATTTTACTGAAAGGGGCAGGAAAGAGCGTCTAGATCTGGCTTTATAAGGATAAAGATTTCTCTGAAGAGGTTTGTCCGTTCTGGGCTACCGTTAGCGACACAACATGGCGACTCCACAGAAGAGCACTCGTTCCCTATATAGATATACAGGGTTCATTCTAAGCTTACAAAAACACAATGATTTGTAGTTACCGGTAATTATACACTAATGAAAACATATTTATGAATACTATATTCAATTTGTGATAATAGATCCCCCTAAATCATTCATAGTGGACCTTTAACATGGCACTTGGTTGACACTAAATTGTGTGATTAAATCACAATCTGTGTCATCACCGCTCCTACTCCTGTCTTACATTCACTGAAAATACACGAGCATGTCATACATATCAATTAAACTGGACTGATCACATGGTGATATTTAGTATATTCAGTATATTTCTTTATATTAATTCCTGCCCGCATGTGGAATTAAGCGTCGCATAAAGGAGTAATGTGTACAGTAGGGGGCAGCAACATCCAACTGCAAGACTGATACTTAAAATAGAGCCATGCTGCAGATGTGGCATAACAAAAGTTATGAAGCAAAGACGCAGCAAAAAAATATTCTAAGATTACTTATTAATTAGTTTTATTTTCATTTTCGAATGTCTAAATTTAATATTACAAGGCCGCTTCCTAATCATCTAGGGAGCTTCTTCATACAACAGATGAAGCGGATAAGCAGTGAAGGGTTTTCAGTACCTAATTATAAAATATAATACAACACAATATGTGAAAAGTAAATATTTACTATGAAACAAAATGCGAATGAAAAATTAATTCCTCATAGCTGTGTATAAATGATGCAAGTTACAATACATGTAACTCCATGCTGTACTTAGGCTTGTTTTTTCCCCCTAGTTTGTTCTTTGGAGCTACTCTTTATCCACCAGTTCGTGCATCAATGTTACACTCTGTGTGAAATAAAGTCCGGTTGATTAATGCTATTAGACGTACACAGCCTCTGTAACGGACATGTTGCCCTTTCTCTCTCTGTCATACCTCTAGGCGGTCAGTGCGCAGTAGTTTCTGGGCAGCTGCGTTGGCTGTGGAGGTTACAGGTGCCACAGCAGCAGGATTTCCACCGATCAGGACTGGTGTGCTGGGCAGGATGTCAGCAGCAGTAGGCATTAGTGCTGGCGAGACGGGACTCAGGTACGGGTTAAACGTAGCCGCAGCCGCCGCTGCAGCCGCTGCCGCTGCCGCACTGGCATTGGTGGCTAAGTTCGGCGTGACCGAGATAAAAGGCTGCCGAAAAGAGTGTGTGAGAGACAGACAGAGAAAAAAAGGCAATAGAATAAGTATCACAAAGTATTTCACACCAAGTTAATAGACACTATACTTTTTTTTTTGTGATTTACTGCCTTATACACCTACATCTAACATTATAGATACAAATCTGTCAATTACCTATAAACAAAAATACGCAACACTGTTTTTTAATTCTAATTGTTTTACTTCTACTACAATAACATTTCGACATGGACAGGCTGCAATTATCTCATCTAAAAATGTTCAGGGCAGGTGCTTACATCAGGAGGCTCCATTAGAAGGGTGCTTTGAATCAATGACACTGTGTACCCTTACTTTAAATAACCAAGCTGTTACTTTAGATTTGTAACAGCTGAATGCTTAATGAAAATCACTCATTTGCAGGAATTGTCTAATGCTGCACTACATGGACAAAACTGTGAGCATGTTTCTCTAAACACGTCACCTCATAATAACCTTCTAACTGTTCCGATAGTCTTTAGTTAAGTGTAGTAAAACCTAAAAATAATTCTTTATACTCCTTGCAGAAGGCATATTTTCACACACTGTGTGTTAAAGTATAAAATGCATGTATATAGAAAAGTGAAATTATTTGAAGAGAGGGTAGAGCCCAGTGGGAGAGCGTTTGACTGCAGATCAAGAGTTCAACCCCAGGTGCCCCGTCTCGCTTGCTTTACAGTACTGTTGTCCCTCGGGATTAATAAACTGTTTGTATTTAAGCTCCAGTTATTTTGTACTATTATTGGCAGGACATTAAGCGTCTCTCGATTTACATTATTCAGTGTAATCAGTCTCTTATTGTGGAACTAGTGGGAAATACGACTGTATTTGGTGAGCAGTTAAAGAAGCCATTGGGGGTGGCATTAATGTATTGTTTTACAGAATAATATAATACAACTATTTATATAATATAATAATTTCTGTATTTCAATTATTTCATAACACTATGTTGTTCAAACATACAGCTAATCTGTAACTGGTAATAACATAATCGTGTGTAGACGTGCCAGCTATGCAGGCAATTCAGGGCAGGTCAGAGCAGAAATCTTCGGCACCACAATACCTCCTCTGACCTCTACTCTCATTTAGCACAACAATGTTCGTTGCCAAGAGTGACGATTAGAAGTGTGTATGATGCTATGATAATGTGTATCATAAGGAAATGGCCATGAGAAATTTTGTCAAGTAAGCATGATCCGCTTGTCGCTTAAAAACATTCGTATTATTTGTACACCTGTTTTACTCGTGCAGTGTTACAGTCATTTAATGCCACCCTGATTGAAAGCATGTAAACTGAAAACCTGATTTTGCTTGTGATTTATTCTGCTGATTGTTGGGCTTTTAATAATTTAGAAGTAGTGAAGCATCACATGTGTAGGAAGAGCTCCTCCTCACCATTGGCTGAAGCTGGCTGCCAGGCATGATGGCACTGGCGATCTGCATCTGCTGGGCGAGCATGGCCATGTTCTTCTGCTGGATCAGGTTATTGCGGCCGTTTATCTCCAGCTGCGTCTTCAGGTGGGGAGGCGGGTGCAGGTACTTACAGTTCTCTCTGGAGCAGCGTCCCTGAAGGCAAAAGAGAGGAAGAGAGGGAGGTTGAGAGAGAGAGAGAGAGAGAGAGAGAGATCCATTAGGAACATTATAGCCATTCACATTTACGTGCTTGAGTGACTAATGGAATTCAGTGTTAACCCATAATTCCTCTACCATCATATTGCATCACAGCAGTTATTAAGTTGACACTCTCACAGCTGACGTGTTTGATCCGACAGTAAGTCGCTGTCACTGTACAATCAGTTCAGAGAATCCCCAGAGGAAAGTGCTTATACTCCACAAGCTTTGCAGAAATCACTTTATTCATTCATGTGGCTAGGAGGTAGTGATGCAGCTGATGAGTGTGTGGTCTCAGCTGATCTCAGTTTGTATCTGCAAAGGTAAGCTATCCACTGCAGATATCGACAGTCTCTCCAGTCAGCATCAGAACTGAAAAAATATTCTTGTGGTTAGCGTGAACCACTGGAAATATGAAAGAACCTTTAACTGAACTCGAATTATTCTAAGAAAAATCTATTTGAATAGTTGCTAATTAATATATTCAGTATGATATGGACCACTGGACTGCACTGATGTTCATTTGATAACAATTGTATAAAGGAAGCTTATACATTCAACTGGTCACTTAGAAATCCAAACATTTCTGCAGTCAAATATCTGCAGTTCAATCAATATGTTTTATCATTTATGCTGTTAGCCTGGAGCCTGTTCACTGACATACACTAGAGTTTTTGTGGTGAAATTCTGCTTTTTTCTTCCTATCTGCTTGCTTCGATTTTCTTGTTTGTAATGTTGGAACCTTTGACGATATGATAAAAAATATCAAACATAACATGAAATGCTTTTCATCGAGGCTTCTGTGATGTTACAGCTTGTGTGTGAACGGGACATTAAACTTTTTTTGCACCAACTATTTCTGAAAGAAATGATCAAGACACAATATACTGATATGAAGAACTTTCAACTGAATCTTTCTCCTTTACAACTTTTTCAGTATTTAAGCTCATATTGTTATACTGTGTGACGTAATTGTAGTGTTCTGCTGCAACATCTCTAGGAGTGAGATTCACAGAATAACTCATGATACGATACTACCACGCTTTCCCATGATAACGATGGTATCACCATACAGCAATTCTGCAATACTTGATACACCACATGACAATCGTCTAAGATACATCACGGTATCTGTGTAACTGAACAGAAAAAATATATTACTAAATAAATTTGAACAATAATCAATAATCAGTAATAATTATTACTTTCCCCTGCTATTCACTCTGCCATTTTCCACTTGTGAGTTTCTTCTTTTTCACGGCACGTTTCCCCTCATTCATTTGATAAGCATCATCCTCAAATGATTCCTTAAAGATTCACATAGCCCAAATGATTCCTTAAATGATTCACAAATGATTCCTTCAGTGATTCCTTAAAGGATCTGCTTTTTTTTTTACTTGACATATTATTGTATTTTAATTGGAATGATAACATGGGTGATAACTTTTTTTATTGTGTTTGTTTCCTATAACTAATAAAGCAATTCTCTGTAGGGAGCTAAGCCTTTCACTGCAATTTTTATGCACCTCAATATTCTTAGGACAGCTGTCTAGCACTTCTCCGCTTACCCTCATGTCTGTTAACAGACGAATGCCTGGTGTGTTGGCTGAGTGTGTGTCCAGTTCACATCTCACTGCACTCTCCTCCCTCATTATCTGTTTATGACTATTAATACACTCATGTGATACTCTGCAAGGAAGAGCAAGACACGAGGGTGAGCTCAGGTCAGCACTGAACCCAACACACACTTCATGTACGAATGGTGAGAGCCTGTGTAGATCCTGGAGCTCCAGCACAAAATATCTATCACATGAATTATGCAAATCCATTATCATAATCCAAGCATGCAGACGGGACTCACAACCTGAAAACAGCATGACTCTCTGAAACAGGAAATACAGACACATGAAAGCAAAAAGGCTAGTACTGAGTCTGAATTTGAAGTGTTCTCAGTGGACAAAATGTATTCCCTGGATAATTCATCAGCTATATATTATTCTTCACAGGCTGTATATCGGAGCAGCCAAACTGTAAATAAAAATGTAAAATGTAGGCCTAATGTAAATAAAAATGCTGTTTAAAGACCACAAAAGCCAAGAGGCTAGAGCTTAGAGGTGTATTAAACACTTCTGTATTTTTGTGGTTTCAGATTGTTAGGTAACCGTAATGTTTGAATAGTTAGTTTCAGAGTGCCGTCTAGACCGATCTGTCTGAATTCACAGCAGGGTCTCTCTCACTGCTGCCTCATACAGTGCTGCATGTAAAACTGTCCATATAGCAAGTTCAGATGGAGCATGGGATCAGGTGCTTTACAAGAGGCAAAGAAACAACTACAATGCAAGACACACGTGCCACAAAACAGAACAAAGCAAGAGGAGTGGAAACATATCTCCACTCTTATAAACCCAGCGAGGAATCGATGGAGTGGCAGAGGCCAGATTTCAAGTACTGCAGCAGCAACCCTTCAGATACTTTTTATACATACACTAGTTTCCCTCATACTGTGTGACTAAAAATATCAGCAAAGACAACAGCTCGTCTGACCGTTTCCACCTAAATCTATACTGGCAGATATACTGGCTTTGTCTCATTCAATAGTTTCAGATTGAGAGTCTCATTAAACGCACACCTTCTATAAACTGCACACATCCTCTTCTTAATATTTACGACAATTTGTTGGATACCGCACAAGTACCAAGTCTGCACTGACACACATTTGGGGATTAAAACTTCTTTCCTTGGTTATATGTCTAGATTTCAAGATTAAAAAGTGTTAAACTGAGGAAGTCCATCCAAGTCAATCCATCCATCCATTATCTATACCACTCATCCCTCAGTGTCACGTTGAAGCTGGAGCCATTCCCAGCTCAGAGAACAGAACTCAGTTTTATTTCGAACTGGTCCATGACTGAACAACACTAAACAACTGAACAAAGAAGTCTAAGCTTAAAAACCTATTACACCAGTGCAACAGTTCCAAGAAGTCCAGCACACTCACAGAAAAGGAATTATCTCTGCTCGGAGCCCAAACCTGCCCCTGTGTAGAAACATGAATCATCATTAGATGGTAAAGCGAAAATCAATACAAGCACCCTGAGAACCTGAAACTGCTTTTTCAGTTCTATCAAAGCCAATTACAGAAGTGGCTGCACAACATGATGGCTGGATTGTCATAGTGACTGCAGCTTTTACTCAAACGACTAACAAAAATTCTTTGACAAGTTGCGTCACATTTTATGGATGTTTACTGAGCTACGAACAGCTTTGGATCAGTACACGACATACACAAGTCAATTAAAGAAGATACCAGAAGAACTCCGGCTGTCATTTTCCACTGACCCAGAAACAAAGTACATTTCTGTGCTTCTCTAAGGCAGCCACTATGTACCATGCACCTTGTTCCACTTAACACAGGAAGGATCTTTGAAAAAAAAAAAAAATCAAGATTTGTCAACTATCACACAATAGCGGTGGTGAAAAACAGGCAGTACAATGTCGCTCTACAAAAACATCTTGCACTGGAACACATGACTCACAGTCATCAGATACATTCTGATCCTTAGTCTAAGCATGAAGCTCTTTAAATCTTTAAATCATCATTGTGTCAGTCTCTTAAATGAATGCTATGTCCACGCCATCAGAACTAGAAGAAAATGAACGAGCTGATCCTCGAGTTCGCAAATAGGCACCTTTTGCTAGGCGAGACACAGCACATGATTTACAAGCTGTAATTCATCAATACTAATTCGTTCAGAGCGAGCAGGACGTGTACGTACACACAGCAAATCAGACAAGGCGACTCCAGCTATCTGATCAAATCCCAATAAACAATACATCTTGTAAAGATGATGGACTTCTTGTTACTAATATAAAGCTGAATTTCTATATGATGAAAAAAGATTATTGATATCTATCCTAATGTGTAATATAGAACTGTTTGATAAAATGATTATAAATTGTGACGGAAATCACAATCCAATATTGTAATTTCAACTGAGTTTAATACGAATTTGTCTTTTTCCAAGACTGACCATAGAGCATACTTTAACTATTTTCAAAGTTATTTAAAAGTCACACCAGTCTGAAATAGGAAATATACAATTGCACCCAATGTGTTTGGGCCTACTACTACTACTACTACTAATAATAATAATAATAATAAGAGGAAGAAGAAGGAGCAGAAGAAATGCAACCTGCAGCACTGCTGTTTCTATGGTTTCACACAAGTTTTCATCCACTCTTTCAAAAGCTGTGCTAATTATGAGTGGAGAAAGTGGACAGAGGTTTGCTGCTTTGCCATTTTATGGCATGGAACGTACTGGTAGTTCACGATACCACTGTCAAATTTCTCAGGACTGTCTGTAATGTCAGCTTTGTCACAGGAAATTGCATATATTTGCACCAGCATGTGTTAAGGTTGGTTCATATTTGACAGGCCACAAGTGTTGCATAGGTCTGTATGGCTAAACTATCATCACTCTGACAGAAACACCCCTGCTGGAGGGACCTGTGCAGCTGTCAGTCATCACCTCTCTTTGTTAAGTGGTTCATCAAACCCTCTAGTAGCGATACTGACTACACCTCGATTCTGATTTCTGAATCAACAGATGAGTACCAGACACACGCACGATGCTCTCAAACACAGTGTGTTTATAGAGGACAGAGTCGCGCCAAGTGAGAATTAAAGTCCCTTACATCCAAATTCACGTCACACAATGCACAAAAATAAACCCACATGATGCAGGGTAGTTTAGAAAGAAAGACAGATGGAACAAATATGTATAAATTTATATATATATATATATTCATTCCAAAGTTGCGGAGAGAGAAGTGCTGTGTTCAGCATTCTCTCCTCCATTAGTGAGACTTCCAAACAAGGGCCATGTTCCCTAATGACTTCAGCAGACGCTACACACTCCGGTTTATGCTAATCCCCATACCACCGCCTGTGCTGGTATGTCTTGGCAGAATTATGTGAGCAGCATGCAATAAAAACTATTCATTTACTTTAGATATGATTCCACTTGATAAGCAAAGGAAAAAGGATCTCTTACAGCTATCTAGCTGTTCTCTGTTCTACTACATATCATATAAAAATAATTCATTAATGGGGAACTGCAGCTTATACTGCATATTCTGATCAGCCAGAACCTTCTGGTAGACGTTATGAAAAATATTCAGTGGTCTGCAAAGGTGTAAAAATATTTACAGGGCTTAGCAACTAGTTCAAAAGAAGAAAAAAACACTGTGCATAAACCGCACTGTTCCAAATTTTAGAAGCTGTTGCTTAAAGGTTAGATGTTATCAGGCTTAAGGTTACAGCATGTCCACACATGTTGTGTGTCTGAGAAGGAGAAAATGTTTAGGAAAGGTGTGACATGGCCTGAGGCAATCAACTGAACATGTGTAAATGGTGGCGAACTAAACTTAGAAGAGAGAGCAAGAAAAATGGAGGACAGACAGAGAGAGAGAGAGAGAGAGAGCGAGAGAGAGAGAGAGAGAGCGAGAGAGAGAGAGAGAGAGAGAGAGAGAGAGAGAGAGAGAGAGAGAGAGCGAGAGAGAGAGAGACAGAGAGAGAGAG
>JAQQZX010000018.1:8310814-8324364 GCA_030068355.1 Notoglanidium maculatum | reverse complement strand
AGCTGCAACTCAGACATTTAAAAAAAAAAAGTATTTCAAAATTCTGCTGCCATTAAAGCTCCAGCTGATGAACACTGTCGGATGGTTTGAGATGAATGAAACCTCTTACACACACACACACACACACACACACACACACATACATATTGACAGGCACCCTGATCCCTGTTCACTTATGGGTTTCCCTCTCCCTCGTTCCATGGCTAACTTCAATCTTATTAACTCCCATGAGACATTTGATTTGGCATTTTTTGATTTGGCGTGAACTGGCTAAATATCAGGTGGTGTTTAAGCACACTAGCTGTCACTTATTTACTGTACAACAATCTTGAAGAACATAAATCTCTATTGAAAGCAGCAGAGAAACAGTTCATTATATGCAAAGGGTGTTTATGGCTGGGTCTATTCTGAGATTGTGCAAAGTGATTCCTTGCTGTATGATTCAATAAAACGTCTGTCTGTTATTACTGTTATTACACGCCACAATGCAAGATAAATATAAATTCAACTATTCTTCTACAATAAAAATACAGTTTAGCATTGAAGATACCAAAAATAATCCTGGTCTTAAACTCTTGATTGTTAAAACAATCAAATTAATTGTCTATATTTTAATTTATGAAGAGTTGTTCAGCATTTTTCCTATTATCAATTCAAAAACAAATATCTGCTTCGTGTTAGTCACCAAGTCTATTCAAAATTTTATAGATTAAGAGCTATTCACTGGGCCAGACCATTCAGGACTACCTGATAACTACTATCAAGTGCAGGGTTTAGCATGTTGGAGGCAAATTACAGTTCTGCTGGATACACTCCTACATAGAAACCTCATCTGGCAATTAATTGTAAGCAAGTATGAACACACAGGCAATTTACTTGAAGTTTGGGGTTTAAGACAACTGCTTTTAGGTCTAACTTTACAAAAAATGTTTCATGTGAATTTTTAAAACCCGGTCAGTCCAGCATTCATGTGTATATTCTTAACTAACCTTTCATACAAGACTAGGCAAGATGCTATAGCTGAGTGGAGGAGATGACTCGAGGAAACCAGCATATGGAATTTATAACCAGCTTAAATAAAACAAGACTTTAGCCCACATCCTGCAATGACTGATAAGCATAGTAAGAAGCCAAGAAAGCAACCTGAATCACTTGGTTGGCGTTTGGACGACCTGGCTGCGTGGCTTAGATTGCTCTGGAACAGAGAATAAGCAGTGTGGATTGACATGTCCTTCAAAAGAGCTGTCCTTAAAGCCCAATGGTCAGCATTCATCTGGTCCTTGTCCGAGAAGTAGGGGGATCCTATGTCTGTGCTACATCTACAGCAATGACTGGAAGCTTATTCCAGGCTGATAATGTCCTGGGAGTTGAACCACCTTGTTCAACTGTGAACTCAGTAGCATCCAAAAACTAATCCGGATAGACCTCTGTCAGCTCACATGCACTGCTGACAAACTCTAATCTAGCGGTGACAGCTACCCGCAAAATGGCGGTGGCTTGAGTAGGATTATATACTGACATGCATCCAGGGGCAACAAATACAGCCTTTTGAACAATGCTGTTCACAATGAAATTCCATAAGACACAGGGCAAGTATTTTATTGACAGCATTTTGAAATGACAGCTCAACACAAGCAGGTCAGTCTGGGTCACATGCCTACCCGTGACATTGCTGGTGATTTTACCAGATAAATCTCCAGACCAGCACTGCACATAACACACACACAGTGACGAAGATCTAGTGAGAACTTACTGTATTGTGTATGGCACTCACCTGGCCATTCTACTGCTTGAATTGGAACAACTACTCTAACCTGTAAATGCTGGTCATGAGGGCATTGATTGACACAGGACACAGTGCATTTCTGGGCCAACGGCAAGTGTAGTTAGCAATGTCTACACTCAGACATGTGTAAATAAACCCTGAAAGAATCTGCCAGGGATATTCTTTGGACCTGTTGCCAAAGTGGGCCTGGAAAGGAGAGCGTGGGTTTCATAATTAAGATACCAGTACTATCAAGCAGACTGTCTACGCAGTCACTGCAACCTGGTCCAGAGTTCCTATACCCAAAAAGGCCCCATCTGCCTTACACAAGCCCAACAAGATGGCCACTCTCACCCCGCGCTGAGTACCTCTTGGACAGAAGCAAGATCTAAAAGGTTTAGAACAAAGCGTCCCGGTGAATGTACAGTCTAATTCAGAAGAAGAACAATGGTTTCCCTCCCATTCTAGAGTTGAGAATTGGTTCTTAAAAGCTCTTCCTTTCCATCTGTTAGAGCTGCATATTTAGATGAATAAGCCCCTGTGCACCCCCACCAAGAGGAGGCCATCCACAATTCCACAAGTCTACCCTACTCACCCATATTATGTCACTCATTCTTATGGTGAACCCAAAGAACATCATAATATCAAAACACCCTTCACAATTCATCTGCTTGAAGATGATTAATACTCGAAGATTCCTGGAGAATGCTAGACATCCTTTCAACGTTTTATACACATCAATCATTAAGGCAGCTTGAGGTCGGACAGCTCTTTTAGCCTTGCACAGATGTTCCTCAGGTATTCCCAACCACAGTCTAACTGAGGTCAACTCATCTGCTGGAGCTGAACAATGGTGCCACAAACACACTTTCGAGACAAAGTTTTTGCACTGGGCCATGACTGGCCCCGCCATCTACTGTATGCCTTTCTGCTTCTATTTTCAGCAACTAGGCCACAGAGTCCTACTTGGCTGTACATCTACAGCCAAGATGGCCGGCAACGCATTGGTTCTCACCGATTCTAGTTCTTACCTGCCAACCCTGAAGAGAAAGAATGCATAGTCCTGGACAGGGGGTTGGGGGGTGGTGGTGAGGTCTGGGGGTACATTTTCAATATAGTCCTTTCACAAGGCACTCAGACGCTGTATGTCAGAATCAGAAAAATGCATGAAAGTTGGCAGGTCTAATGTTTGGAGCACCGCAGGTGCCACCTTCTAGAGCAGAGCTCCTGTGATAGATAGACTGAATTTTTCTTTTTACTTGTGCCTTTGCAAAGTAGACACTAGACACAATAATAAAAAGTGGAAGAGAAGCAAATAAAGCTGTTGATTTTCGGCTTGTTGCTTCTGCAGGTCAGCTCACTGCCACACATGCACTTCTCACTGCTCAGGCAGACAGACAGAGGGAAAATGGGAGACCACATTAATACAGGTGGGAAACAGGGCTCAGGTGTGCCGCTCTAGCTTGCAGATTCATACATTGTCTGTGTTCTTTACAAAGTTCTATAAGCATAGCTGTTGTTCTAAGATGTGCAGCCAACGTTTACTTGGGTTCCTAGTTATAATTTTCCTCATCTTGTTCATTTTGAAGTAATACTTTTGGCACTCTCTAATTTTGATCAGCCTGACTGTTTGGAGTGGATGTACAGATTTATAAAGAATTTAACATGTTTTTTTATTATAGTGCATGTGTGAAAACCATGCAGAAACAATGACTGTCCAGTAGTAAAAGGTGACTGTTTGTTTCATAAGCATTCCCCTGAGTGTTTATGCCTCTTTTTGTACTTTTTTTTTTAACAGAAAACATTTCTGTTAAGCAATCATATTTAAAATATCGGACATCACCTGTGATGCTAATACAGGCTAAAGTAGCGCCACAGATCTGGATGCTATTAAGATGTAATTAACAGTATAATCCACATGGTAATTTGTTAGCATTGCTGTAGTTGACATTGCCAGGGTGGAAAGTCTGTAAAAATTTGCACATCTAGATCTCAAGCCCAGGTGACAATCCAGCGTTGTTTACAACACTGTCCTTCGCTCTCTTCCTCACTCTTTCGTTCTCAGTAATTCTTTCAGATATTACACACAAGGAAAATATTTCTTGGCTGTATTTGAATATTTCTTTAGTTCTCACTCGGCTAGCGTTCCTCTGTCTGTGTTTCAAGTGATAATCATCCTAGAAATGCTGCAGAGTTTAGTCACATTACAGTGAGGGAGAAGTCACAGTTTCCATTAAAGCCCTCTTGGTCTTTTTGATTTCTAAACATTTCCAGTCATAAAAGTGAGGGGAATAAAAATATCCTTTGTACATTTTCCATTGTCTTCTTGGTTTTTGATAATAACACTTGTGTAAGTTTACCTCAGGCTATTAAACTAGAGAAGGGCTCAAAGACCCTGCAAGACTGCGACAACTGAACTGAGTCGTTCAGATCTATGTGGGGTATCTCTCCATTCGTGTTCTCATGAAAGGTACAACTACCTGTTTCTGAGACTTTAACAAACCATACTGTTTGTAAGTTGCTGCATGCAAATTACTTTTTGTTGCACCTGCCACCTACACCATGGGAAAATATCTATCTATATATTTATATATAGCTTTCTCTCTGTCTCTCTCACTATATACATACATATATATGTATACATATACACTTACCACATACACTACTGTGCAAAAGTCTAGGCACCCTATCTTTTTTTTTACACAGTTATTTTATAAATTCTGCATCATTTAGTCAGTAGAAAATCATTGTAGATTTCCAAACATTTGAGAAATGTTTGCATGTTAGTAAGGAATGCTACATATGATAACATACAAGAGTCCCCTTTTCAGAAAGCCTGACCGTCAGAGTCTTCAAAAGAACTGTAGCAGATTCTCCAAGATGCTCAGAAAAACTTGCCAGCTCATCTCTGTATAAAGCCGCACAAATCATAACTGGGGCCGCTATTTAAGGCAAAAAAGGAAAAAAAGGTTGTCATTCTAAATATTGATTTTGTTTGGTTTATTACTGTTTACTGCATGTTGTAGTAGTTTTCTTTTAAGTAGAAAGAGTTAATTTCATTATTTTTGAAGTCAACATTGCATATGCCTGAGACTCTCATACACACACACACACACACACACACACACACACACACATAACGGTCTTTAGTGTGTAACATCCTGTTTCACTGGGAACTGGTTTTACATATATATTTATATATACATACAGAATGAAACAAGATGTAATGGACTTCATTCCTACGAACTTAATTATGGACTTCCTTCAAGTGTACATAACTTCAACTCTTCTGGTTTTACAGCTCTGCAGCTCTACTACTGCTAATATTTCGCATGCTACACCAGTTTCACATGCTACACCAAAAAGGTCAGATGAAATAGAAAGAAAAAATGAAAAAGAAGGAGTGCAGAGAGCATGTCCTTATCTCACAAGCGTTTACACCGTGGTGCAGCAGTAGCATTGCACAGCACAGCTCCAGAGTCCAGGTTCAGTCCTGAGCTCAGGTTGCTGTCTGTGTGAAGTTTTGCATGTTTTCCTAATTTCCAATGGCCAGTTTCCTCCTACATCCAGAAACATGGTGTATGGTGGATTGGCTATTCTGAAGTGTGAATGTGTGTGTGTATGTGTGCATGGTGTTGTGTGATGGACTGGTGTCCCATTCCGGGTGTATTCCTGTTCCAGATCCAGAATGAATCTGACCAGGATAAATATGCTTCATTTATTTACATCTGTGTAATGATGTGTACATCTGTGTACACACATATGTGTATGTGTACACACTGTGTACATCTGTATACTGGCATTAATAATGTTAGCTTGTTGCTAGCGCATTGCTAATCCCATGCCATGAATAAATCCTTGTCTTCATATAGATACAACATTTTGGCTCTATGACTCTGCATACAGAAAGCAGTCATTGTCCCAAATTTGACAATGAAAAGTCTCTCATCTATTAAATTGAATGAAAGCAACTGTGTCTGCAGTGGGAGCTTATTTCTGTTCAACATGGTATGGAATGCGAGGATATGACCATCAATCACCAGTAAAATCATAAATTTGATGCAGGAATTGACCTGCTTAGTTATGCTACACAAGTCAGAAAAATAAATGAAGTGGAAATTTGACTAAGGAACCCCGCATGCATTTTTAACAAAGATGAAAAAAGATTCCTTGTCTATTACTTCTTCTTCTTCTTCTTTAATGCAGTGTTTTACCATTGTCCCTCTCACCGCTACCTATTTCCTCCTTTGTTCCCTTGATCTACCTGGTGCACTTTACCAGAAAGGTTTCAGGTCCTTTCATGACAAGCTCAGAGACACTTCTTTAAGCTGCTAGTACGGTAAACTTGTCTTTCAAAAAAGGGGATCTGAACCTTTAACTAATGCTCACACATTTAAACTAAGCGTTGAATGCTTCACTGGGCTGTGTAAAGAAATTAACAGAACCACAAAAAACCTTCCAAGAACTTGCCCACTTCTTGAACCATTTAATGCCCCAATCTGAAATAGCAGAGGTGATTAAACTGGCGTTTAAGTCTATTAGATTAACACCAAAAATAAAAAGCACAGCAAATGAGTCAAAAGTGTCTCGGTGGAGCATTGTGATATACTATTAAACCTGCAAATCTCTCTCTCTCTCTCTCTCTCACACACACACACACACACACACACACACACACACACAGATAGAAAGTGCATGTGGTTCAGCACACTATACGTTTCCTGTAGATACTCTCTAGAATCACATAGGTGTAAACTGGCAGATAACAACTTACATGAGAACATGTAGCCAGGTTTCCATTGCAATTTTGTACAAAATAGAAACGATATTTTAAAGATTTCTACAAAGCACCATTGCGAATGATCTGCGTTTCCATTGAGTGATGTTATGCAATTAAAGCTGGGTTTCTCTTCTGACAACAGCTCTTCTTTAGAAAGGTAGTGTTTCCATTTGCACTTCACACAATGTCATGTCACTTAAATTTACAGCTTATATTTCATATCTTTATAACATTTTATATTTGCATATCTTTTATATCTTTTTATATCTTTATATCCTTCTATATCTACATTTCTTTTTATTACATTTTATACTTATGCTCTATTTTTATTTTGCATTCTATTTTAGTGTTAACGGGTCGGGCACTGCAAATGCATTTCCCTGCATGTCGTACCATGTACGATTGTGTATGAGACAAATAACATTTGAAGTTTGAATTTGAATTTGAAATGCGAAAAATGGGTTTCCATTTCAATTTTGCAAAAATACTGCTTTATCGAATCGTCTCGTGTGAGCTTCTTTTTGCAATATTTTATGCGGGTTTCCGGATAAAAATAACATTCGATCCGAAATTCACTTGTCCACTTCTAGTTTTTTAGTTCACCATTTTAAATTGTGCATTGAGCAGATTAATGGAAACACAGCTTGTGATTGTCGACTTTCTTACAAAAGGTTCCTTAATGCCTTCTCAGAATTGACTAAAACGGTGCCGTTAAGGAGTCCGTTTAGTCAAAAACTTTTGCTCCATGAAAATGAGTTTTATTCCTTTATTGAGTTTTTTTTCTCTTTCATTTGATACGTGCCAAGCGGCTGTAAATTCTTTCCATCCTGGCTAATGAATGTGAACTGGAACTTCATTCAAGTTCAGCTGACACTGAAAGATCAAATCTAATCAAATCTATTAACAGAAAGGCAACATGACTGCCAAACATATTTAAAGAGTTAACACTGTTACAATGAGAAATGCCACATCATTAGCATCGGTCTGTCTCATCACCTGATGAAAAAGGAAATGTGGCTCGCAGCGTTTGTACACAGGCCTCCTCGTCCTTTCTTAACATAACATTTATCTCGTCTGTGTTCATGCTCACACAGGTAGTGAAATAATCGCTGAATCACTAATGCAGTTCTGCTGGCTATTTAATTAGGTTTTTTTTAAAAACGTCGCCCGCTCTCACTTGTACAGAGTGTGTCAGCGCTCTTCTCTGTTTTGCTGATGATGTGATGGCGCGGCAGCATCGACATTTTGACAGCCGGTATCTGGTCACAAACTGAACTGATATCCAACAACCTGATCGAGCTGTGACATTTGTTGTGCAAAAAAAAGCACACTTAGCTGGACATCTTTATGCAGACTGCCTGCGTTTCCTGCTTTACACTGATCCGGTGTAATCTTTAGATTACCTACAACCCAGGCATGCTAGCAGCATAAACCATACAAGGTGTAACATGACATGTAATGGCAATCTACAGAAATGTATAATGTATGTGCTTCCTAGTCCTGTACATATTATACTGCACATCATAATAGACCAGTTGCGACTGCTTTAAGACCACAAGTGAAACCCGGCTTCCCCTAACATTTCATTAAAACGCAGCAATGGAATGTTTACCAAAGTGTCTATATTATTCACCAGTCTTGGCGTAATTCAATATTTTGAATGTTTAAGTATCTATATTTTATTAAACATAATAAAACATGCATAAAGACTCATTAAACTGGTGAACAGAGCAGCATGTAGGAAAATCTCCTTTCAAGCCCCCGACGCACAGCTAACAGACCGCCATTGTAGCCCGGCGTGTCTGTGAGGTGTTCGTGTAGTCGCGGTTTTAACTGGAGGGACGATGAGCACTCACTGGACAACAGGCTTTTAACATGTTTACTGTACAATAACCTTTTTGTTTGTCCCATCTGGATGCATGACTTCTGCTTATGACGATTGGTAGATCTCTCAAAGGGGAGGAACCCTGTAATCTGTCGCCAATCAGAAAATCAGGACTGAACAATGGCTGACATCGCAATCTTACCAAATGAGGGCGAGTCTGCGATTTGCTTGAAGCCTGCAGTGATGGTTTCTGAATCATTTCTGAAATTTCTTGTTTATAAGACTAACTGTCACTTCCTTCTTTCAGCTAGTAGCTTAGCTGCTTTTGAGCACAAAATGGCAGACAGTGCTAATGTTGATCCGATTTTAGAAAAGACTTTTGATGCTAGATAGATGGATAGATAGATTAGCCCACTATAGAAAGTTGTGCTTCCCGTGTTTTAGTAACCACCAGCCGCCACCGTAATAAACTCATATTAAATGTTGATTAACTGACTGATTGCATGCTATTTACACCTTTATAACTGATCACATTTTTGGCTGTTTTCCAGAATTCAGATGACGTGAAATCCACCGTCTTTCCAGAACGCCACACCAGTAATAACAGATTTATATGCGGAACAAGTTGAGAGAAACCTGGAGCTCTGCTGGGTTCAGATGCACGTTGCTTGCACAGCTGATAAAACATCCTGTTTCTCTGGAAACGTTGTATACTACCTAAAATCTTCCCTCTATTCGCTATAGCACGTGGCAAGGCGAGAACATGCTAAACCCTGCGCAGACAGTAAGCCGAGCTCTGAGCTCAGGACCCGAGAGGCGTCAGCGCTACCTGCTGCCGCCACCGTCACGCTCCCCTGTGTGCTCTCTGCACAAGCCCGAGGCACCGCGTCTGTTTATTTTCTGTCTTCTGCAATACTGTGTCAGTAGAAATGTTTTATTAAGGTTTGTGAATATTCTTCCAAACATTAAATGTTACAGTGAAACCTTTGTTGGTCATTAACGAATGTTTCTTTTTACGGGCTGCAGCGATTAGTCAGATAATAATGATCAATAATGTCACATATGAAAAAGGATCAACTGGGATTTTTATATTCTATATACTGATGCCCCACATAATACACCATGTAAACGGTTTTCAGGCCCCACAATGCCACAGCTGCTTTAAGGAGCACAAAAAAAACCACCCAGATTGACAGATAACACTTGCAACACACAGGCTTGTTGCTTATATAACAAGAAGTTGAACAGAGCTGTCAGACCCCATGTGGAAGAAAGGTTTAATGTCCTTTCATACTGCGTTCATGTGAACATGACTGAGCTAAAACACGAGGGTGAGCCGTGCTCTCTCTCTCACACACACACACACACACACACACACACACACACACACACACACACACACACACACAGAGAGAACTTTGTATGATGGTTGCAACACAAGAAGAGTCAAAAAGAGCAAGACCAAAAACACTGATCCCTCAAGAAAGTGAAAGCAGAGATACCTTTCATGGCAGAACACTGACGCGATTTAAAAATAGACAACTGACATTCGCAGCTGGAATGATTTGCACAGATGTTTTGAACTCTCTGATATTAATCGACGATGCCTGCAAGCCCCGGCCCTCACACGATTTCGCTTTCTGTCAGGCTAAATGTTTTGAGATGGTTAATATTATATAGACAACTGATTTGTATTATATAAAGATTACATCAAAATGCATTCTTATGTTTATTTGCTGTTTACTACTATCAAGTGTACAGCTGATTGTTCTTACACCCTCCTCTACTGTCCTTTAGCGTGTCAGGCACTACGTTTCCCATCAGCCCCTGCATCTCACCACATCATGACACTCACTCACATGACTGTTTGCACCTGATTCACATTTTGGTTTAATGAGCTTAAGTATTTAGGTCACATTTGTAAAACACTCTTTGTCTGAAACTCCATACTGGATCCTGCCAAATACTGATCTTCATGGAAAAGTAGGAAACATAAAAAATACCAATTTACCAGTACACAACAGTTACCTGGATGGAACACTACTTTGGTGAAAATTATACCAAAACCCCTACTCTGTACAGCCAGAGTTCACTTCTCATGCGTCTCATGATGCGACACGGTTTTCACAAAACTTTCAAAAAAACACCGGGGACAGAGGAAGTGGCTTCGACTCCAGCTCTGAATATAAACGTAAAAGAAATAATAAATAAATGTAAAATTCTGTCAGTTGCAAATTTTAACTAGATGGCATTTATACATGATACATTAGCAATGTCGCTAGCTAGCATTCACTAGCAGCAAAAGCCGTGTTTTTGGATTTACCGCCATCAGCCCCCTGTATGATATAGATGTGAAAACATTTTAAGGACGTCCTAGTCTAGTACCCTCCGTAGAAGTCGTCCTACCTGCACACTGTACTCTATAGTAGGGACAGGAGGCGTGTGTGTAGTTGAACAGTACAGAGTTTCGGACACAGCCTTCGTCTAGCATCGTTATAGCACGCCACGCTCGTGTGTCTTTTACAGTTGTTTAGTTTATATAACACAGTCCTAGTCGTTGTTCATGTGTGTTTCACTTTAACTAAAATACTCTGCACTTGAGTCCGTCTCCCGCCGATCCATCACACTGTCTCAGTCAAAGAAAATGATCGTCATTTATTACGTTTTTTTAAATATTAAACCACGAGCAGAGAACCCTCGATATCTCCCCAGCCTAGAACAGCTTTCGAATGAATCGTATTTGCCGCCACATTCCAGGCGAGTACGCACAGCGGACACCGGCCCTGACCTATCTTGACACAGAACATCTCAGCAGCCGATTCACGCTTAACTGCATTTCTACACGAACCGATAACCAGGTCCTATTTTAGCGCTGTAAGTTTAAAGCGTCTGCTCTTGTGCATTAAGGACCCTCAGTACTGCGGCGTGTTTCCACACACGCTCTCTGCGCTGAAACATGAAGCAACGTCAGGGCACGAAGTTACACCAGGGAGAAAGAGGAAGCTCGACATTACACTACAGTGAGGAGAAGTGAGGACGAGGAAGTGTGAACACATCACACAATGACAAAGCGGGAAAAAATATAACGGAGAACCACTCCCTCCTTCCCCAACCTGCGCCATCTTTAATTAGCAGTGCCAGCTTACTGGGAGTGGCACAGCTATTAACACAACAGCATCGGCCTGACAGACAGTGTCAACACTCCTGTTCTGCAGCCGTGCCTTAATAACGCTGTTTAGTGGCAGAATCCGTACTCAAATGATTCACTTGGAGTAGAAATACTCCTTAAATACAGAAATCGAGCTTAAAAAGATCAAAGCTACAGAATGCTAGTTTAATGCTACAAGCTGTGTGTGATCCAGAAAGCCTTGAGCAAAAGCAGAAGTCACTTCATGTTGCTAAAAGTTCAACAGCCAGAAGCATGAAACTGCTCAACTATAAGTTATTTAACTCACAATGTATTAATAATTACTATTATTACTAACTACTAATAATCACTAACATATTTGTTTTGTACAATCTCTTATTTTCCTTCATCCCAGGCCGTCTTAAAATATCCGCTCTCTATAAACTCGACTTTATATGTAGACGTTACATAAAAGTAGTGCATTCTAAAAGAAAGATACATTTTTTTTTACTGAAAAACAGAAGTTAATGAAGTACACTGCGCGGAGTATTTTTACTCTGTTACTCTGCTACATGAGTCAGCGTTTGGAGCGTAAAAATAGCATGAAGTCAAACGCATATCGTGTTCAATTGCTTCACTTCCTGTTCTGTGCTCTGAACGCTCGGCACCACCGTCCAGGAAGACTGAGGCGCACGTCTAGCTCTGGAGCAACTCTGGAAATAAGGCAGAAATCAATAACCGTCTCTCGACGCAAACGGAACGGGCTTCACCTCCTCTCTAAACACCATGCAAACAGAAAGAAAGACGAAGAGACCCTGCAGGAAGCCGCGTGCATTTTTCAGATTCCTGTTTGACGCTAAATAAAGGCGCCCTCGCGCACACTCTGACAGAGGCAAGCGTTCGATCCATGCGCTGAACTTGAGAAAGAAATGAATGGACTGGTCGGAGAATCTGTTTATTATGCAGCACTGTCCTGCATCTCAGTGAACAGAAGCGTTTGCATACATCATTAAAAGGCAAAATATTCGGGTTTTGTATTGAAAAGAATATTAGCTTGCATAAATAATGTGTTTAAAAAAGCATAATGTGTCGGCAGAGGTGATCTTGGATAGTATATAATTGAAAAAGGTGTGTGTGTGTGTGTGTATGTGTGAGTAATTTAGCTCATACCTGTGTGTGGTGCTGGTGCAGAGCTCCTTCTGAACGCAAGACAGGAACTCACCCGCGTGTTACACACCACATGCTGCTCACAGCTATGCATTCTGGGTGAGAGTTTCACTGTGTAGTGTGGCGCGCTGCAAGCGGAAGTGACACCTACAACAGCAGAGCAACACAGTGTTAATGTGTGTGTGTGGGGGGTGTATACGAAAGTGTGTGAGTGTGTACGTGTTTGTGGGAATGCACTTCTCAGCTATCGATCATATTGGGACCTTAACGTGCAAAACAGAGTGCCCGAGCGAGTGTGTGTGTGTGTGTGTGTGTGTGTGTGCGCACACTCAAATACTCGAGATCTCCATGGAAACCTGCCTTTATGTCATTTGCATCTGATATGATTCCGAGACGTATTAATATCACGAGACTTGGCTTCAGGACGTGGCGTACAGACAAAAGGCTTTTCATCTGATTGCTAATCTGTCACGTCAATTCAACGTTCTAACCGTAGGCCTCGTCTCAAACGCAGTGGAAGCGCACTCTGAGGCTGTGAGAAAGAGGAAGCAGCGCAACGGCGCAGACTGCACGGCTTCAGATAACAGTACAGGGAGTTAAACAGGAAGAGGGGCGTGTCTGCTAGGCAGCCATGTGTGTACGTGCGTGGGTGTGTGTGAGATAGCTGGGGGTTATTTCAGTTCTCGTTTTAGGTTGCGCCAGGTGTGTGCGTTTCTGATTAGCTGCATTTCTGTTCTGGTTTTAAACTGTGAGCTGCTGCAAGAGACCAAAACACATAACGTCACAATCAGAGTGAGGGGAGAGAGAGGGAGAGAGAGAGAGAGAGAGAGAGAGACAGAGAGAGAGAGAGAGAGAGAGAGAGAGAGAGAGAGAGAGAGAGAGAGAG